>JAOEHY010045152.1:6695-22674 GCA_025447955.1 Psilopsiagon aurifrons
TGTGTTATACCTTAGTTGCTAAACTGTTCTTATCTCAACCTGTGGGAGTTGCATTCTTTCAATTCTCCTTCCCATCCATCTAGGAGCAGAGGGAAGAAAAAGGGAGAAGTGAGTGAACAAACTGTGTGGCTGATTTATGGCTTAAACCACGACACATACTTGTAGTCAAATACAAATAGGTAGGAAAAGTCAAGTGAATATTTTAAAATACTTCACTTTCTGTAGTTAACCTGTTACATCCCAAGTGTGGAGAGATGACTGTCTCCAGGAGTATGTGGTTTGAGGGAAGAGTACAGAAAGATGCATTTTTTAGTTCACATGGAGCTCTGTAACCCTCACTGGCAGAAACTGGAGGATGCCATTAAGTGCTCTGTATCCACTTAGAGGAGAGGGATTTGCTTGCACTTCTTCCTCACTCTTGTCACTGAAGTGATGGTCTCCAGGAGGTCATCCTAGCTGATAAAAATCATCAAGGGCATAACATTTTTGTGGGGGACAGGGACTCTTGTGAGCTGATGGGTCCAGACACAGGTTCCAGTCTGAAGAGGGAGAACTATCATATTTACTTTGGTTGGACTCTTGAAGAACCACAATTCAGTGAGGTGGGAGAAGCCACTAAATATAGACTGCTGCAAGTTCAACTTCTTTCAGCCATTCAGTATTAGCCACTGCTCTAAAGCCAGAAGATTAAAATGTCATGTAGCAATTCCCGAAATATAATCAAGGTATTTCATGGCTGTAAGAGGAAAATCTCATTTCCTTTGCCAATTAAATTTGCCTCAAAGAGGTCTTCTTGCCATTGATCAAAACTGAGTGAAAAGCAGCACTTCCTATTCTTAACAGCCACCCAGTATGGAGGCTACAAGAGGGAACAACTTAAGTACAGACACCAAACAACTCCATTGTTCTGTGTATCCAAATGCAGGGAAGTTCCTAAATTCTGCAGATAAACTTTTCAGGATATCTGGAAACCAGGATTCTTTCAGCAAGTAGAGATTAAAAAGGTTAATTTTGCTGAGTCTTACTTGATTTTGCCAAGTATTATGAAAGATAGAATGACTGTCAGGTAAGTACGAAAGGAAAAAGCTACCCCTGGAGCATGGAAATCATTGCCTTGTTGACTCGTGCTGTGAAACTGTCCATTCAGGACAATTCTATTGAGAAGATATCTTCAAATGTTTCTGACTTCCTTCGGGTGCACTAACCTTCCAAACTAACTCTGGTACACAGATGCCAATATGCTCTAAAGAAAAGGCGATACGCCCATATCTGAGGTCAGTCCTGCATGCTCCCTGTATAAAAATGTGGGTAAGTGTGATTTTCGGCAAGGTTTTGGGCCTCCTTTCATTGGAGTACAGATCAAGGTCTTAAGTGATTATGCAAATGCAGTAATTATGCAAATCTAGAAGACTTATTGGAATTAAGGCTGAGAATGTAAATGTGGGCCTTGCTACCTTGCATTTGGTGAGAGAAGTTTTATTTTTCTGAACAACATAACACATGAAAACCTCAATTCCAACTATCAAACCAGGTTGATGGGCAGTAGGATAAAGGTTAAACACAATTTGTTATTTACAGTTTTTGAAGTCATATACAAATCCCTATGTTGTGAGTGCTAAACTCTTATGCCCCATACATATGTTGTTTGTTTTAGCAGACTACATGTGAATGAAAACAACAGCTGTGACCTCTCCTTGTACTTTGAAAGGGCTCTGACAAAAACCAAACAAATCCTCTTTAAGAAAAAAATCTCAATTTTAATTCATTCATTCTGTATGTGTAAAAACCCACAGAATTATTCCACATTTTCATTATATCCAAAATTTAACAGTGAAAAGGCAGCTAAGATAGAATTGTACACCTGTTCATATTCTGTGTTTATCTCTTAACATTTGATTTATACTGAACATATATACCACCACTATCTTCTAAGCTAGAACCAGGTTCATTGTAAATGGGTATGACAGTCATGTAAGCCTCTACCTGGGCTTTAAACTGTGAGCTCAAATAATTCCATTTCTTCTTTGTATAACCTTGAATAACCTGTTTTCTATGTACGTTACCTACTTGGAACGGGTGTGCATATCCCATAGTTAAACTAATGCAAAGCCCTACATAGTCTTATAAAGATATAGCTGAAGTCAGTTAAATGAAATAATTAATCAGTATAAGTTTTAAATGTACCAAACCACAATGATACACTATTCAGCACTCACAGCAATTACTGATCACCATCCCTTCACTAGACCTGCTGGACTGCACGCACTCCTTTTCTCCCCAGAAATTACATATCTTCAAATAACAAGCGTAAGTAATGAGAATACAACAACAAAGCAACAACAACAAAAGGCCTCTGAACTCAGCTGAAAAAGGAGGCTGCTGCCTCCCCATCAACAAGATGGTGGGGATCAGCTTGCCTTTCTGCGAGACAGCTGCTCACAGCTTCTGCTAAGCTGTGCACTCAGTATGGGATGTGGAAGAGAGGAGATATGGCTGCTGCGGTAGGAGTCTGGGAACAGGGAATATTGCAGTTCATATTATGGTGGGGAGGGAGATAAGAAAGGAAAATGCAACTAAACAATTGATTTGTGACTCACTGACACTGTGTACTTTATTCGCCTTGTTCTTGGCCTGTGCAAGTTTGATGATCTCTGTCTTTTGGTCTTCTTCCATATACTCCCACTGCTGTCAAAGCTTTCCCATGTGTCAGGATGACCCAGATGTTTCTCCTCCACTGCCTGCCTTCCAATTTAACTGAGCTACTCTTCTGATTAACAGGCAAGAGGTACAAGAACAGTGTGCGTTTTCAGTAACAAATTATACAGCTCATGGAAAACTAAAAGCTGAACACAGGACATTAATAAAAATATTTTTAACATTCAGATAGTAGAAGAGTTTGGTTTGTGCCTACTTTTTTTTTCTTTTTTTTTTTAATTTTCATATGTGATGATATTTAAAGAAATTTAAATTATATGATGAATTACCAAAGTCTGTTACAGAATCTCCCATTTTTAAGACTGGAGTCACAGAAAATTTGCTTATGCTTGCTGTATCACTGCCTGAAGAGATAGAGGAACAGGCAAAAAAATGTAAGCAGATCATAGCTGTAGCTGGCTGTGCTCATGCAATCCAAATATTTAATAGACAAATATTCCTAACAATAAATAAGCAATAATAATCTACCCCGTATCAAAGGATATATTTGAACTCCCCAGGCAAGTTTTGGCTTAAACTTATGAAAGGAAATACTCAAATAAAAGATAAACATGTTCTGAATTATTTCACCAAAAAAGGGGAGGGGAGGAGGTAGGAATGATCTACACCCTTCTGTACTTTGTTCCTGGAACAAGCAGAGTCATTTCCCTTGATGTACACACTGTGAACAGTGCAGCTTGTGACAAGGTGCTATGCTTGGCCAGATACCCATATCACCTCCATGTGCCCACTTGGAGTCACGTACTGTCAACAGGCACGTTAGCTTAACCCCCAACAAGTGATAAGAACATATTCAACCAGCCATAAGGGAAGTGCCGCAAATCCCCTGTGTCATTCTCCCCATGTTCTTCAAACACAGTTACATAAACCCAACCCACATTTTCCTCTTACTATGTGGCAAATACAATCCTATCTCTAACAACAACAAAAAGAATCTGAATCTGAAATAACAGGCTAAATAATTTTGAGGAATGATTAGTAGTACTGCTGACTGGTAAAAATCTGGTTTGAAAAGCTATGGTATGGTGGCTTTTCAGGACCAGGATAGTTTATTTGATTCCCTGCAACTGAGTGTCCTCAGTTGAACCTACCAGCCCTTTTGCTGTGTGAGGATTGTAACTCACGCTGCAGTTGGATCAGCCTCCATTTCTATTTTTAGTGCAGATCTTGCTCCTTATTTAGTCCTGATTGCATAGCCAGAACTGCATTCTCAGCAGCTCGGTGAAAAGCCTGCCTGTTCCATTTTATTACTTTTCCAGACAAAAAGATGGGAAGCCTGTAGGTTTCCGAACAGTCATATTTTAGGAGCTTGCAATAAGATACAGTCCAAAACCCAAGGGCCACGTGAATCCCTGCTGACATACTATTGACTTTCCTGGACTTTAACACAGCAAGAATTTGGCTGTTTCTGATTTAACCAGGATAACCACCACCCCCCCTAAAATAATCCCCCCCAAGCTCAAAACACGAACAAAAAACCCTCTTCAGCCTAAATACTTAAAAGATATTTATTGAAAATGTAATATACATCTGGATCAAATTCTCCAGAAAACATTTTATCCGCCTGAGATTCATGATTTATAAATCCAATTCATGAAGGCAACTACCAGCCGAAAAAGAAATAAACAAAGCAATATGGAAAATGTTAGTTTTAAAGAATCTCTCAGGGATGACCACACAGAAGTCATTTTCTGCCACTCAATTAAAACCGTAAGAACATTTTTGGGTTTGAACAAAGTTTTCCCACTACAGCAAGGAGTTGCAGTAATTCTGTCAGAATCAGCTAAAATGCTTCACCTTTACTTCTAGGATTTGTTTCTGGAATATCACCTTACTCATATATACTTAGTGAGTTTTGTTTCCATGTATTGCACATAAGTGCATGACTAAAAACTAAGATTTAAGCTGTTCAAGGCTGTTGTGAAGTTGAAAACACACGAAATATAAAAAACCTACATCGACAATACATTTCTACCTACACATACTAAAACACATTGTCAGTAATGGATCTTATTTCCATATGGGAAGACACTTTGCATTTTACTGTAAATTCAAATTACACATCTCCAAAAGGCCTCTTATTCCTAATCCAAGATAAAGAGTCATATCCTCGTACGTACAGATCTCTTCTTAGATGTAATCCTAAACCCTTGCTCTCCCAGCCTGCCATAAATTGCTGATGAACTGTTATACCAGTCAGGCAGTGATCACTGAATTCAGCCATCTCTATATAGTACATGTAAGGATTTCCAGCACTCCTCCTGCAGTGGAGAGATTAATAGGAGACAGAAATTTCCCTCAACTGCCCCTGCTCAAACTGTATTCAGGCCACTGACTAGTCCTTTTATGCCACACTGAGAATACAAAGGCAGATTTAAAAGAAAATTAACTGGAGGAGTAAATAATTAAAATCAGTGAACAGAAGGATGGACCAATATTCTCATTGTAAATTCAGTAATTTAATTAACCCTCAAAGACTGGACAAATTACAAAGACAATACAAAGCAGAAGTGCCACAAAAATATGTATTCGGTCTGAATTTGCATATTCTGTGTTCCCCAAATATCCTATTAATTCTGTGAAAATGGAGGGTATTGCAAATACATGAAGTCAAAGTCTGTATCTTGATTTAAATTACACAGCCTTAGAGACAGAAGTTGAATGCCACAAGAAGCATTCAAGATCACTATCTCAAAGTCAGGGGGTCAGAAACCAAAAGGACTGGAAGTTATTAACTGAAAACAAAAGACACAAGTACTTGAAAGCCTGCTCATCCTAGCTATTATTAGGAACATTGTACCTTTGGACCCTAAATGGACACTACTGGAATTTTGGGTATTTGAGATACGGAGTGTCTTGCCTGTGCTTCTCAATGTGACATAAAGTTGCTGAAACTCTAACACATTTGGAAAACTATAAGCAAAAAATACTGGCACCAAAGTGCTAATGCTTAAATCAGGGCAATGAAATCATGATGTATGCGTATAAATCAGGAACAGAAATTTAAGCATGATCAGTCTGACACAAAGATATTTAAAAGCAGAGTTTTATTCCCAAAGAAGCACTCAGGTATTTTTCAAGATTACACTGAACGAGACTGAACTGCACATTAAATCCTTCAGAAAAGGCCAAAAAAATGTAACACAGCCAGAAACTATACTAGTTTCTTCCTTTGAGTTCTTTTCAGAAAGGGAGCTTGCGGCTGATGCATGGGACAGAGAAGCCCAAGAAGGCGATGCTGAGCTGCAAGGGGCCAAGACAGAGTGTGGAAGTCTCTGTACCTTTATGAGAATATGCCCTGTTCCAGGAAGGTTTGGAGAAATCTTCCACAGGGAGACTCCATATCTAAGAATAAATCTTGGAGGATAAGGAATGATGACAACATTTTTTTCTTGCATGCCCTGGCATACATTTTCTTATGAAACACCATACCACAGTACAAGAAGTACTGATTTGCACACAACTACATTTGGATGTAATTTTTAATAATAAATTTGAGTGCTGAATCCATTTGTAAGAAAAACTGATCTAAGTGTACATAGCTTCGTTTGTAATTCCACACTATAAAGAGTACCCTAACAAATGATGAGTATTTGGTGTCTGATATAACAACTATTTCTGTATTTTCAGTTAGGTGCGACCAGTTCTGTGTTCTGAGTTACAAAATGTGCATTAACAGTAAAATAAATTATTCAATTACCACTTTAAATCAAAATGAAGTAGGTCACTTTGAAGTCAGCTTTGATGGGTAGTTTTGTTGTTGGGCTTTGGGTTTTGTTGTCTTTTCTTTTCAGTGAGAGCAGGAGTCTGTTCCTTCAGCACCACTTAATCACTGTTAACTTTCATGAAGAGCAAACAAAAGGCCTCTTTTATTTATCCATAATGTTTCAAAGAGGTGAGAACAGCTTGATGCAAATAAAAATCATTAAAGCATTTTGCACTACCATTAACTGTCTGAATATCAGTCTGCGCAAATGCAGCACATAACCCAGTGAAACTGCAGCCTCATGACCTTCTGCATTGAAAATCTATGCATTATGACTCTCATTAACAGTTAAAATACTCCCTGTGATGCGCCTTTGTACAAGTGCTTCGTTTGGATAGGCATGGAAATGGAGTGCAAGCCATTACACAGAAAAATATTCAGCTTTAGATACCCCTTTACCCTAACTGAACAAAGGGTAACATCAGAGATACCTGATTTGTAACTACAGTATGAATAATGAGCTAAAAGGTGATTTCCCAGATCTAATCCTCCATGCAATTCCATCCATAACTTCACTCACATGAGTAGTTCCATTTAAGACACAACAAACATACAATAATGCAAACCCTAAGTCATTTGTAGGATTAGAGGCATAATTAGATACAAAACCTGCTGCCCTAATTCTTTAGAACTTTGTCCTTTGTGTACCCACTTATGGCCATGCAAACAGCATGCAGAATACTGCTATTCTCACTAAGTCGCACATAACCCAAATGACAAAGATGGGTGAATGTATGGAGCTAGAGAGCTTAGTCCTCTAACAACACTACCCAGCCCCAGAAATGCACCAGAACTCCAGCACTCTCAATAGTCTTTATCAGAAACCTACTCCTGATAGCTTTGACAGCAGATTGCAGAAGGCCATTTATTGCTGTTCAGTCTGTCGCTCTCCCTGGTGAAATTCAGGTCAGTCATCAGGCAAAAACTTACATCTGCTGCCTAAGAGTTTTTTTAGAACTAAGTCTTGGCAGAGGTCAAGGCTACCTCCCCCTCCTTTGGGACACATACTTTGCTGCAAAGTCTCATGTAAGGACACTGTATTATTCAAGAGCAGCTGAAGAGGCAATAGTGGATTTGATTCTAGGCTTTCCACCGCACAAAGGGAACCAAACCAGCCTCTCTTGTCAACTAAAACAGTGCCCCTATCAGCAGGTGGTTGCATGTGAAGCATGTCTTACCTCCAGCTTGAGCTTCTGCCAATCAGTGCTGAGGAATGTAACGCTTAGAGGCCGAAAAGAAAGAGGAAGCTTTAATCTCCTAGGCTTGGTTATGCTTTTTTCATTAAATTGTAATTGTACAGCTTGCATACATAGTACTGAGTGCAGGGCCTATGGACTTTTATGCAGGGGGGCCTTATTACTCATTTATCTGGATATTATGAAAAGTAATTAATATATTTCAAGTGCTTAGAAAAGAAAGAAATCAGTGGAACTGAATACCCCTAAAGGTCTTGTTAAGAATTTAGCAAAACTGGCACCTTTAAAGAACCTTATCTGAGACACTGCTGCTCTGCTTAGTTAAATGGTACCAAGAAACAGACTTTAACACCAGGCTGCCCATCACCCACGCTGTTAAGCTGCCAGCATGCAGGCCCATAAACAACTAGTACCATCTGAAACAGTGCTCCCATGCTGCTCAGGGGATAGCATTTCGAGGCAGAGGGACACAGCCTTCTCTCTAGACCTTTTTTTATTTCACAGTATAGATGTAATATATGTTATGGAACACTACAAAGAAGACAATGAGGAAATTATGAATTCTACTGTCACAGTACAGTTCATACCAAATCATTTTAAATTGTTAAACCTTTGAAGCAGCAGTGTCATCATTTTATACATGATTAAAATAAGCTTAAAAAGTTTTTGGTTTACTGGGGTCATAGAAATAAACTGTGCTTACAACAACAGAATATTTACAGAAAAGCTGTACCTATAACATGCTCATTCCTCTCCTTTTCTGTCAAAACAAAAGAACTAAAGAGCATGTTTCCAGGTAGTGCACTTTATCCCTTTTGACAACTACTGTATTTTCTCTTTATCTGAGTGAAATCTACTTCTAAACAGAACTATTTAATTAAAAAAATACTAATACTTTCAAACTGTGGTAAAAGATAAAGGTACTCTGGATAAGCTTAAAAAATGTGGTTGCTGTTGATTTGTTTAAAATAATAAATTTCTGAAGTACTCCAGGCAAAAAGCAATTCTGTGCCAGTCAGGAAAAGAAGAAATGAGGGAACTGACTAGCAATCCTGTTCTGGTACAATAGACAGAAACTAGGATAGTGACCTTTATCACAAACCAGGTTTAAAAAGTTTCAGGTAGGACACATGGTCTTTAAACACGCACTTTTTTTCTCAAACAACAACTAAAAAAAGGTGAGATTTTTTGGTATGAAATTCAATTTCCTGTTCAAACAAATGGCTATAAACCCGCTCAAACCTTACCGTGATCTTAAAAGCTTATTCATTGCAGTATAAAAATGTAGCCTGATTTTTAATGTGTACCTAAGGATTCACCCAGAATAGCCACCATAGCTGCTACCTTTAGACAATGAAGAAGAAAAACAAACAGGGGATGCAGGAAAGGTACTGTTTAATGAAAGACATACCCATTTTTCTCAAAGCACAAGAGGTCTTGGCACTGACAATTTGTGTTTCAAATGTCCAGTCCTAATGCCTTATTTTAAAATTTTACTGATTTGCAGACAAGCCCACAACTACATTTGATTTACTGACTGATTCTCTTCTGTTTCCTTTTAAAGATAAAGAATGTGTTTAAAGCTGAGTGTGAGAATGTGATCACTTCTTGGAAGGCTCTCTTCCCTCTCCTGAACAATCAGAGATGCTTTCAGAGTTATTTTTGCAGCATCATAATTTCCTATTTTCCCCTGAGTATTAGCACTTTCACTCAATAATGATTTTCTTTGAAAAAAGCATGGTCCTAATGCAAACACTTTCTAGAGAAAAAAAGGCCAAATGTAATGGGTCAAAAGCCTAATTCCTGTCCTCAGACTTTTTCCCCAAATATACTGTCTCCCCAAAATAGCTTAGAAAGTAGCACAGGAAAAGGAAGGTGGAGGTGCAGTGGGTGGGGAGACTGGAATACGGCATAGTACTTAATACTTCACAGATTTTGGGGGCTGTGTTGTTTAATCTGATTAGGCAAGTTATCAAGTTCCTTCTTTTGGATGAAAACAAGTATCACTGATTTTCTAACTAAAGCAGCTGCATGATTACTCAAGAGACAGCAGGAAACACGCATTGTATCATAACAGGATTCACTCTCAGTCACTTAATTGCACAGCTTCCAGAGAGAATTTATCCAATTTCTGTACTTGACTTGGAGTCTGTAAGCAACATACATAACTTCCCTCCCAAGAATCTGAAAACAGATTCATAGTGTCTGCCCTTTCAATCTTTCCTAACTTCAATTAACAATTCTTTACAATCATGCCTGGAATTCACCAATAAGCTCTAGGCACAGTACAAGAAAGATCACTGCAAATTGGATGGAATTCACATAAAAATAACAGAAATTCTTTGGGAGATAGAAAGAATCAAAAGAAAATGTTACAAACCTAAACAAGTGTTACCTTACTTGCTCAAGTTAAGCAAGAAAGAAGTTCAAAATGTTTTTTTTCTTAACATTGTTTGTTCTAGAATATTATTTCAAAGGAACAAACCCCCAAAAGGAAAAATAATTATTTGATGAGATAAAAGGTTATATATACTTGCCTAATTAGGAACAGAAAGATTTATACAATACAGGAAGCACATACAGAGTTCTAAACTACAGGTAATTGTCCTAATACAAAAAAACAGGAGGCATCTGAAACTGCCACATTCATGTATCACTGACAGAGATGGGCAAAGCATTTGATGGAGCTCTGCCATCTCTAATCTAATCTTAAAATATTTTAAAGTTTAGTCTGGTGGTGACACTCCTCTCTTTTTGGATAACAGATGGCTGTTTGTGAGCCACATGTTTGACTGAGACTTCTTTCACTTTGTCTGATGCATGAATGAGGAATGCCTCCTGTAAGTCAGATTACATGGCAGCATGTAGCCTGACTTCCAGACAGGAAAAAAATTTGCATCTAAAATTAAATGGATTTCACCACTTACCATCCAGCCCCATTTCTGTGATTCATTCACAGAAACACATTACACATTTTAAACCAACAAAAATTCAAATAATAACCACATACTCATATATATTTGAATACATAAGTTAAATGAGACTGATAAGGCCTTTGGCAGTTATAGTACTTGAAAATTTTCCATTATGACATCTTTTTAATTAGTTACTCTTTGAACCACTTGGGATAACTCTTTTCACACCAGACATAATTCTCAACTGAGAGTTTCAACTAAATGCTTCAGCTATTTATCAGAACTAGAATAAGAAAAATTGTGTTTTCCTTGCCTGTTTAAAAACAATTCTTACAACCATTTACCTGAGCTGCATTGTTATGGTATAGAAATTTCAGAGTTTGATAGGGATAGGTACACAGGTAGATATGTGTACATATAAATTAAAAACACTTTTAAAGTTAACAAACCCCACCCAGTTACATATGCTTTCTCCTGGAAAGATGATGGAAGGATCAATGACATGCATGCTCAACTGGCATCTCTGTTGCAAAAATAAACCAATTACTTTTATTTTTACAACAAAAGCTATTCAAACACTCAACCATTTTCCCTTTATACTCCAACATTTTCCATTAACTTTCACTGTCAAATACACCATTCCCACAAACAGTATTAATGTTCAAATGCTGTATGTCATTGCATACAACTTTCTCTTTTAAGTCCATACCTGACTCTTTACAGTCATCAGACATAAACACTAGACAGCAGGTTTTTATGTTATGCTGACCAAGCAACGCCACTCCTGAAACCAGCTCTAACACTATCATCTTAATCAAATTTTATCCTCAAAATTCTCACTGTCCTACATCCAATCACCAAACTTCACTTACTGCTGTACTGATAATTATTCCTTAGCAATGTGTGTGTTCTTACTATACTAAACTTAATTCCTTATGCAATCATATAAGTATTTTGCTCTTGACAATAGGTCATTCTCCAAGCATGGGAAGGAACACCAAATCCTTCCTGACAGGTAGAATTCTGTCAGCACAGAACATACCAGAACTCTCATCTTCAGAATTAAAATTAAGTGTTTAATGACCATTTTCTTACATTATACATATGTTGCTTCTCAGTTAATTAGTCAATTAAAAAAAAAAAAAAGAGTAGCATATTTCTACATTGTTACATGTGTAATAATTAACTTTTACATTTCAGTTTATATAATTTTCTTGAATACTTAGGAGTTTTCCTGTATGCACATTCACAGGTAGGTTCTTCTGATATGAGGCAATGGCAAGACCTGAAAACGTTGCAAAAAGAAAGATGTTACTTTCAAAACAAACAAAAAACTTTCAAAACAAACAAAAAATTGCGTAACTTACATTTCAAATGCAAGTTTTGATGGAAAGTTCCTAAATGCAAATACAACCCCACAGGAAACAAACATGGTCAAAGGCAGCTTTGCATTTTCATATAAACATTACTTATGTGAATCTGTATACACAACTCTTTTACAGATATGAACATACACACAAAGCCACAATGCATGTTGCAACAGGTTTGCACTTCATGCTAAAGCCAAGGTTTTCTGAAACAGAAAGCTATACCATAACCATGGTATGCAATTGTTTTTGTACAATGATGATGAAAACTCATCCTAATGGCTGAATTCCACTACTGAAATGTTTGGGGAATTACAGACTATTCTTCTAAAATTTTGATCATCACTTGCAGTCATGTGTGACAACCAAGAAACATCATAGAACCCTTTTCATAATCTGAACAACCTCCATATTAAATCTTGCAAAAATGCTCAGCCCTGCTACTTCTAAGAGAAGAAATTCATTCCTCCATTGGTTAGAAACCTTCTTTTGTAGCAAGTTAATTTCCAGTTTATATCTAATCACTCCACGGCAACACCGTTCTTTGTCTTAAGCATTTTTATTTCTCAGTTACTCCAAAGTTAGTTCACTTATAGTATCCTTTTTTGTTTGTTTGTTTTTCTAGATGAAGCCAGCTTGGTTTTATTATCTTGATAAAACAGGTTTTTCATATCTATGACCATTTTTAGAACCCCACTTTGTATCTAGTTTAAATTCACCCCTCTTAACTACTTAAAAATAATCCAAACAAGGTATGACCAAAATCTCTTATGTCCACATTGATATATCACTTGCTTTGATAAAGTAACCCACTTCATGTAGTTTAGAACTGTACTTATCTTCATGATGCATCATGGGGGTAGATTCCTATTACTCTGAATCTCAGATCTTCTCTTCCATCATTTCTAACATTCTAGTTCAGAGCAGAAAACTCACAGCAATTTTAAAGTGCAAAACCTTGCCTTTCATATGCCAGATGTTACGACATTTCTAAGCCGAACTACACAATTCTTCCTACAGAATATGCCTGTCCTCCAAATTTAAAGGGTTACCAGCAACTTTTATTTATATGCTAAATAGGACTATGCAGAGGACATTAAAAGAAATTCTTTACTGTAAGGGTGGTGAGGCACTGGAATGGGCTGCCCAGAGAGGTTGCGAATGCTCCATCACTGGTAGTGTTCAAGGCCAGGTTGGACAGAGCCTTGAGTGGCACGGTTTAGTGTGAGGTATCCCTGCCCATGGCAGGGGGGTTGGAACTAGATGAACTTAAGGTCCTTTCCAACCCTAATTATTCTATGGTTCTATGATTAAATGGGTGGACTCTACTTGTAGCCAACTTCCAGTTTTATAGTCCTTCTTTCAACACAATACACTGTTATTTCCCATTAGCAATTCTTTACGTTATGCATCCTACTTGCTATATTACACTATACTGAATCTTTCTATGAAGTACAGATCAAATCTGCTTAATTTCCTTAATCAACAAATTATTTTATTAAAAAATTACCCAATTATCCCAACAAAACGTACCTTTACTACACCAAAGATATTTTCCTTTTTACTTCTATGCCTTTGCTTATTCTACATTATTATCTGTTTCCTATGCCCTATAGACTGCAAAGGTTGCATACACTTCCTTCAAACGTATCTGTTACTTTTAAGTCACATAGCACCATTCTTGCCTTGATAGGTTTATAAAAAGTCGTTGCTAAAAGACGTCTTGAACACTTCTAGTATTTTCATAATTGGGACCTAGGTTAGTTTTTCCTTCAGGTTTCTACTGGCAAGACAGTGTTGGCATAAGCCATAGATTAAACATGTGACTATCCTGGCTGTCACAGAACCTAACGGCATTACACTTCAGAGCCTAATGTCTAGCCTGTATCTATTCACTGAGAATAAAAAATAAACAAAAAACCCTGAACAAAACAACAACAAACCAAATTCTCATGAATTAGGACCTTAAGCTTATTACTTCCAAAGCACAGTTACTTTCACAAATACACTCAGCAGCCTAAGTGGCACTTCAAGCTGGTCTGGAATCCAAAAGTTGCTCAATCCCTTGCTGTTCATGTGCTGTCCTTAGATTTTTATCTGATAACATGCAGACAGTACTTGTACGATGGCCATGCACAATGTTGCCCCAGATAAATGGGCCTAACTACTTTGAGTAAAAGCAAGGCTTCTCAGAACTCTCATACGAGCAATCCTCCTGTATACCTTGCCTATGATGTCTAGCCTAATAAGCACTCTTAAAACATGAAAGACCACCAGAAATCAATCTTTACTAATATTCTGAATAGGTGCACTAGCCTGTCCATTAATCTACTGTTAAGGCACTTGTGTAAAATGCGGATCCGATTTCAAACCCCAGACTTGCTCAACTGGAAGCTATCTTTCCCTGTTCTTTTATCTCCCAAATAAGATAAATGTTGTACCTGCTTAGGTACGAGAGGAGTGCAAACCAAGAATTTTGAGAGAAGGCTTCAGCCTTTTCGCTGGAGCTCATCATTTTTAGTCACTAGATGATTCTGTGTATGCTCATATTTGCATTATAATTTTTTATGAACTCCCAATTTTGTGACCATGGGATTTTTAAAAGTAGGTACATAGCAACAAATAAAAGACAGAGAAAACTGATGTGCCTTTTGTTAAAAAGGCAGCAGGCAAAACCATATTGATTCTACTCTGTAGAGAAATTCTAATTTTTAAGACAGTCATCAGTTACGGTGATAACTAATACTATTAATACTCAATTTTTATTGTACAGCTGTTTAACTGAGCATAATTAGAAGCAGTTATATATATTCAAACTTGATTATTTTCATGCAAATACATGGCTGGCTAATGGGGAGAACAGCTGCTGCTTAGCAACTGGAGGAACAGAGAAATGGGGTGACTTGCTTTATAACAGAAAACCGTATGAAACCTTAGAGAGAGTACATACAGAGTTTGAAGATACCAAAGAAAATGGGTGGTAGTGCTCTCTAACCATGATGTTTCCTTTTGCAATTATTGACATCTGGGATGGTAGCATTTTCAGGTAACAAACTACAAGGAAATTGATATATAGTAACTGCATACACACGTGCATGAACAACAAATAAACAAGTGCTAAAGACAAACCCCGACACATGTTCTGAAATGTAAGAAATCTGTCATCAATTGTAAGGGTTAAACGGACTTTCAGATTTCAGCGACTGAAACTAGTGATCAACTTAAGCTACCACAAGCCATGACTGCTTGAAGAAGAGCTCTCTTTTCCTTCCTGATGCTCCAAACTCAGCCCCTGCACTGCCTCCTCTACTGTGCAAGCAAAGGCTTTCACACACCTACACAATAAGGCATATCAGGGACCTGATCTAGGTTAAAACTAACCCATATTTCTTAGTTGGATCACTTCCTACCCGGGTAAGTTTCCAAATACAGTTTGTTATGCAGCTATTCAAATGGTTGCACTAACATTAGGAGGAGGGCAGGGGACCTCCTGTGACAGTGCTGACTCAAATCTTTTCTGAAATATATTCTTACCTTGGTGTGACCCTGCAGACTAACTTACTGACTTGACTGCAAGAAGAATATGAAAGCGGAAGTGCGCTCTAAGAAATTAAAGGAAACTGGACGGTTCAGAAAGCATGTGAGTTCCGTGTTGATGTTTGTCTGGCCATAAAATTACCACTTGGATCAAGCTATTTACATCAAAAAGAAAAGGTTGGCTTTAGTTTGTTTTTTTTTTTTTTTTCCTGAGAGTAACAGTCAAAATTTTCAGAAATCAAATTAAAACCTCATACAGGAAACTGGCCCTGGATTCTTCTCTCAGTTCTGGTGCCTTCTGTTTGCAATAGTTTTTCATAATTCAAAGTTTGGTTATCTTCTATTTAACAGAATTATAGAATAGTTAGGGTTGGAAAGGAACTTAAAATCATCTCGTTCCAACCCCCCATGTCACCCAAGGCTCTGTCCAACCTGGCCTTGAACACTGCCAGGGATGGAGCATTCACAGCTTCCCTGGGCAAC
>JAOEHY010045157.1:0-16271 GCA_025447955.1 Psilopsiagon aurifrons
GGTGGTGGCGGATAATTTGACACTTCCATCTTTCAATGTCTTTTGCCAGTACTCAGGAAAAAAATACATAGATATAGTCCTTTCATTCAAAACAGTGCAATAAAACCAATTTTTCTTCCCTGAACATATAGCACCAAGGAGACACACGAGCTTTTGTTATGTACTTATTTATCAACTATAATTAACCAGTGGACCAGTGGATATCTCTATCATTTGAAGCATTTTACATTCTTTCTTTTACAGACTGTTTTTGGTGGTTCTGATTTAGGAGGGCTTTTTCATTCTATCAAGCTAAAGTGCTTTATTTAGGGGTTATTTTTTATTAAGCCCATGTAAATGGTTTCAATACTATGTAAAATACCCAACAAAAACATGTACGTACTTTTCCTTCAGAAGCCTTCACCAATCTTTCTGTCATAGATCTTTGCAGTATATTTTATGCAGTTATAAAACAGGATGCTGAATGTTTAGAAACTGTTATGGAGACAGACTGGAGTGTGTGTGTGTGTGTGTGCGTGAGTGCATGGAGATGGGAGGGGGTGTGAGGAGGAAAAACCTGAATGACAATGATCATAGAAAGCAGAGGTTAGAAAGAAACATGCTTTTAAACAGTGCACACAGTTGTACCTTCCTTTCTGTAATTTAGATAAAAACAAACTGAAGGTATATGGGAAGCTAAGCATGGTATATCAATATTTATGCTGCTTGGAATTTACAAACCAGCAAGCTCCTATGCAAATGTTTGAGCTACATAAAGGAAATATTGTTTTCTGCACATCATGCTTCAAGTCATATGCTCTGAAATAAAGATTTCAAGAGAATACTGGCCTTTTTGATTTTTTATTTTATTTAGAAAGCTATCATTTACAAGACCAAGCCTCTACTAAAAAATCTCCTGTATTAATGATGGTGCATATTACTTATTGCATGCACTAGCTGTGAATAGATTATTTCAAAAATACTTGAAATTGGTTGAAAAACCTATGAGCTTTCCTTTCCTCCTCTCATATACTGGATCAACTGCTCAGCGATTTCTCTGTGTGAGACACTGAAAGGAAGCAAATAACACATTTTGCTTTAAGCTTAAATAGATGGCTATTAATTCTAAGCTTTTTGCTATATTCATAAACAATAAACTTAATAACAACATCTTCTACAAATTCTGGATAGTTCTGCATGGACAATTTTCAATTCGGTCAAGTGAAGCCAAAGTAATATTCCAGTGTCATGTTTGTAGCCATCTGTGTAGAAGCAAAGTCAAGTCTGGACAGCTTTGATCTTGATAAGTTGCAGATATTTTGAAGTGAAGGATGACTACTTTAGTTTGAAAGCACAAATGGATTAAAATGCTTCATGGATTCAAAAATGCAAGGCTTGTTTCAAACTAACTTTTCTAACCAACATCAGATACTAATTAAAACAACAGTAGCCATATTTGAAAGGGCTACACCCGCTGTGAAAACAGATCTAGAAGATGGAAGAAATACGAAACCCAAGCCAAACTCCTCCAAAAACCACGGATAATTCTTGTATGTGAAAGGGAAACTGAACTTAAAAATTATAGACACATCAGAACCTTATAAAAATGCTTTCTGACTATTTGGTAAACCCAAGACAAAGTTTTACTTGCTGCTTCCAGATTTTCAGCCTTAACGGTGACTATTATGATTGGCCTGACTGTTAAATAGTTACAGCCACAGCTTTCTTGGTAGGGCTTCTCAGAAAGTCAGAATAGCAAGTAGGAGGCCAGTAAGGATGGGGCAAATGTGGCTCTCCCTGAGGTCAATGGCAACAGTTATTTATATCATGATTTCATGACATAAATTCAAGACTCGTGAGGATTCTCCTCCTGGAAGAAGTAAGCATGCAAACATCATCAGTTCAAGAGTAGTAACTCAAACACATAGTCTGAATGGATAAAAATGCTTGCTGTCAGCTGTGCTTTTGTGCTGGTGAGGACAGGGAACTTTGGGCTTTTAAATCATTGGAAAAAGCATAACACCAGGTCCTTGAAACACTCTTAAGGATATATGATACCTTAATGACTGTTAAACATCACAGTTCTCTTAGTAGCTTGTAGAGAGTACCCACCTTTTAAATTAGGAAGGTGAAAACTGTGATATAAAATGCATGAAGACCTTACGAGTGAATTATTAAATAGAAAACAGCCAGTACTGCTGTCAACCTGCTGTAACCAAACCTGAAACTGAAAAGAAAAAAAAAGCAGAAAAAAAATATTTTCTCCAGGAAAGAATCATCTAATTCTCTTCCTTAGAATTTTCCATTTCAGGTGAGATATAGGGAATGATTTTTTTTTTAAAGGTTTGTCACACTTAAGCCTGTGGAAATTCTAGTAATTCATGGCTTAACTATTTCCAATTGCAACATGAATCGAATGTGCCTTGAAGGAAAAAAGATCCCCTTTCTTGTTATCATGGGATTACTCCAGTTTTGTAGAGTTGCAATTTTAATTGAAAAACATCATTTTCCATAATATCACTCATGCGCACAGATTAGATTTGAATTACTAGCCAAATGCTCCTGTTGCTATTGTAATTTTAATTCACTTTTTGACAGGTAGGAACTTGAGTTTCTGGCACCAGCTGTACAAATTGAGAAGTCACCCCCTCTCCTTATATTTCTTTTTAAGACAAATTACCTGAGGATATTTTTCATGACCAGGTATTGGATTCTACCTGTTTCCCACAGAGAAAAAGATCAGAAAGCTGAGTCTTTTGCCCTCCGTTTTGCCAGTTCCATAGTGAGGTTATTCTCTATTCTTTATTTGTATAAAAATGTTTCAACACAGTACATGACTTCAAACATGTATCATGTGTTGTGAGAGTGTCTGGACAATAGAAAATGGCAAGTAATGCAGGGCTTGTGGCTCAGTTTCAAATTTATAGTCTAGAAGCATGTTCTCAAGTGACTGACTAATATTATCTGTCTCTTTTTCCTATAACTAAATACATCCATTTGAAAAGCGGCATAATGTGCTCACAAAGTTTTCATTTCCATTCCCTTCCCCACAATCTTATTTATTGAAATTTCCCCCTTATATTTAATGTACAAAAATATTTTGCACTGCCACCACTGCAGGAGCTTTTTAAATGATTCAAGGAAGTATAGCTTTCATTTAGGTTTGTGCCCTCCAGTCTGTTTATACTGGTCGATACACTTGTCTGAAAAATATAATGGATTAGCACATCATTCAACAAACTAGTCAGAAGGCAAGCTCAAGGCGACAGAGACCAAAAAGTAAATTACAGCCAGTAGTAGGGACAGGCCATGCCTACAGCTAGGAAACATCATATCAGTACAAAACCTGTATTCTGTGAGAATGTTACTTGAACTGAAATGGTGAAAATTTTAAACTGAAATGTAATAAAACAATGAACTCCATGATTTCATACAAAACTATAAATTGCATAGTCTACAACACATAATGCAAAACTGATTCGCACAAGCAGTGCATGAGTAATGTCTATCAACAGACATTATTGCCCTGTAAAAGGAGTATTTGTCTCAAGCTAAGTACTTTCTATATCACACATTATTTAGCACATTTAAGTATGTGCAACATATAACATGCCAAAAAGCCTACTGTGAAAAAGCTGTGAAAATGTATTTTATATAGGTAAAAAGAAGTACACCCAAAAATGTAATACAGCCTTGAGAGATGGAAGGTCGTTCTCCCTAGCATACAGATAACATCCAAGGTGAAGTTCAGTAGCTACAATTTTTAGTACATATATAAAGAATTAAACCCTTTTCTATAAGTAATCATTGTGCATTACTTTTCTTTTGAACCTCCAGAAATTGATCAGAAAAGCAAAATCAAATAATTTTATTTTTACTTCTATTTTAAACTTTGTTATTTGCAATAGATGCCTTAGTTCTGTAATATGTGAGTCTGTTATCTTTTACAAAGAGAAAGCAGCCCTAAGGTTGTCATAGAGGTTGAAGGACATCATACTATTGCAATAGCCTTTCAGAAGATTAACAGTGGATGAACTCACTGCTGAGGTAGATCCTGTAGCTCAAACGGAGGTATGGCAAGAAGAGTTGTGTGTGACATGCCAGAGACTACAAATCGCACTGTATTATGTATTAAGTAAAATTTTGAAAACTTACAAACAACCTGGTGAATGTATCAGCAGCTAAGAATGAGAAGCTACTGGCACTGATGCTTCCAAAGTCATGTATCTGTGAGAGGGAAAGCCTTCTTTACAGAATGTGAGCCACCACTACCTTTCCTTTTCTCCATTTCCACTCAACTTTGCTTATGTAGCAATTAGTTTTGTCTTACTTCTGCTATCTTTAGTTGTGCTTGCGCCTTAAACATGACTGCAGGTATCAGGAAAGATCATACCAGTATTTCAGGATTTTCTCACGGTCATATCCCTGATTTCATTTATTTTAAGGATGAACAGAAGTAGACAATTTATAGACCTCAATTTGCCTATCTGTATTCCTCGGCTCTTACCACACAGAGTCACTTTGAGCTCCTTGTCTAGGATTCCCAGAGAAGAGAGAACATGCCACGAAACAGTATGTGAAGGGAATTCCCACCCTTTTTAATTCATGCTCACTGCTCACTGTGGAGCCAAAGGAACACATGGAAAAATAAATGTTTATATTTTGGATCAGTGGTAGTTTGTTTAATCTCTGCTATTTCTGCTCAGGGACTGTGTCAAGCCCTTACCCCATGAGGAAATCTTTTGTTACTTTCTGGATTTGGACTGAATTCTTTGCATCTGTGTAGTATAAATCTCGGTATCCTGAAGGGAGAGTTGTCAAAGTTGATCCTTTCCAAGTCGTGTGTATACTGCACTGATAATTAAGTTTCTATTCTGCTAAGGAGTTGGTTTGTAAAAATCACATTTGCATTGGTACATATCTATTTCTTATTTGTCTATCCTTACCACACTACTTCTGGGACAGTAACCTACAGAAACACTGAACCTTCCTTGTTTTAAGCAAATACATGGATTTTAAAATGCAATGCCCCATCACAGCTGAGGCCACAGTGTTCAAATATGCTGAGCTTTCAATTGAATATGAAATCTGTCTTTACTCCTGATGAAGAGCCAACAAAAGACTGATGGGTTTGGATGCATTCTTCCTTGGTTTGCCTGTTTCCTGGGCAAGGGCTGTTGTTCAACACCAACTACTATTTGAGATGGCTAGTTAAGCTTTCTGGAATTCAGATGGTATGTATTTTTATTTTAAATATATATATCAAGAGGCACTTACAGACTTGTGTAATTCCTTTCAGTATAACAAATCAATTTAACACTGAGCTGTTTGCTACTTCAATAAGCTCATGTAGTTTCAGGTTTTTGACTGGGCAAACAGTCCAGCTGACACATGTGACCATGGGCTTTGGGTGTTTAGAGAGGGAAACAGAGCATTAAGAAACAAAATGGTAACACATGATAGCAACGCATTTTCACTACTGAGATAATTTAAAAATTGTGAATGTGTGGGTTTGGTCATCATTTTTCTCTCCGGAAGTTTTGCTTTTGGTGAGACTGCCACTGACTTTAATCAGAGTTCACACAGTTCAAAAGTCCAAGCTCCAATTCCTCAAAGATTTAATTGAATAGCTTTATATACATCATTAGTTTCACAGCTTCAATGAGAATTCTTGTGTGCATATTTGCAGGATGACACATTCATCTTTTCTTTTATTCATACTCTATTTTACTACAACTTATACCATTACCTTTTGTTATCATTGTTTAACCCTTATCACTCAGAAAACTGTTGTCAGTTCCTTGTCACACTGTAAAATTTACCACTATTTTGAATAAACTTTTATAGGACAAACATCTGTATCAGACTAAATAATTTAGGAAATTTCGGCTAAGGCTCAGTCTAGACACAACAGCATTTTTTTCCACTCATGTTAAAGCAATAAGATTTTCTTTGAGCAGTCGCACTCTCATTTTTATCAGAAAATGGATTTGAAACTTGCAGATGGAGTAGTCTTTATACCAGCAAGAGGCTATTTGCCATCGCAATAAAAGTGCACTAAAATTTGTCCTAGTCATATGCCACTGAACAAGCAACCACTGCTTAAATAGATCAATACAAACCTTCTCTCTATTTACTTCTGCAACCTACAATGCCCCATGCTTATGATCAGGGGCCAAGGGTGTGATCTGTACAGTGACCCACATGATTAAGGTACTGGTCTCATATTGTAGCTGAAGAACTGGGGCCCAAAGAAGAGACAGACATCTCACCAAAGCTGTGCATTTCTAAACTCCATTTCTGAACTTGGACCCCCAAAGATGAGGATGACTTGACAGGCTGCTTACCTATGTCTGGCACACAAAGTTTCAGGGCAGGGAAGAAACCAGAGAGTTGTAATGGGAACACATGCTGCCACCACATGTAAATGTAAGAGAGGGGACAAAAGAATATAAAGATCTGTCTAGAGAGCTTTCAATTTCGATGGCCAAAATTAGACTCCATCCTAACCACACTGCAATATCCCTCAGTAAAACTAAATATTTTCCAGCCTACCATAGCTCTTTGGCATGTCCATGGTCCAAAATCAGAGAAAAAATGCATGTGCTTGAGGCTGTAAGGCTACAGCTGAACATTCCTTACTATAATTGTGGGATAGTGTAGGGCAGAGATAAAGAACTTGTCAGCACGACCTTCACACTCCCCTGTCAATCATACAGACCCATACAGGCTCACACACACAAATTATATATAAATACATATATATGCATGGATACTCCTAGCCGTAGAGCTAATTGCATCTGTACACATCCTGCAGTCTGTCTTAATACTAGAGAATTATATAACACAATTAACAAAAAAAGAAAGTTTAAAAGCTTGTCTTTGTACTAAGTATGAATGTACAGATTACGGTTTGGGGTTTGTTTTTTTTTAGCAGGGAAAGGGCTGGCCAATCACTGGGTGTTAGCATTTGTGAAAGGGCACCAGTTTTCATTGTTGAATTTTGAAAGGTGAAAAATACACAACCCTTGTAAACTATGCATTCCCTTTCACTGTCAAACCAGATTCTCATATTCACCAATCTCATTAAAAGTTAAAACTGTGTCTGCTTAGCATTAGCAAGGAATAAAAGGGTAAGAATGAGGTGTCTATGAGAACTATAGCTATTGACATCATTGACCTATAAATACGTCCTCTTCAAGTTGATATACAGCAATTCATTAACCCTGTTTTGATATAATTGCTATTACTGAAAGCCCCTTGCTTTCAAGTGTTAATACAATTGCAGTTCATATTTCAGATTACCTGCCAAAAAGAAAAAACTAATTTCTAAATATTTGATCATAAAAGTTGTCCTCAGCTTTTATACAGATAATTTAGTCAAATACTATCAGATAATCTTAGAGCAGATTTAACAGGAAATTGCTAGAGACTCCATCTAAGCAGCATCCATTTGCACTTATATAAATGTACTGAATGTGTAGGAAGACTTTGACAGCTTGCCATATGTGATTTCATTCTGTAGCCTACCTACTTTACCATCAAAAGTTATATCCTTTGAAGCATTGCCAGAATTACTTTAGCCCAGTAGATATGCTAGATGTGCCCTTTAAAAGCCGTATCATTTCCTTTCTACTCTGACTAGTTCAATGTAGCATCTGCTCACAGAAACTCCTTTGAAGGTTAAAACCAAAAAAACCCCTGTAATACAGCTCAGTAAGATGTCCAGTGCTGAATGAAGACCACGGATGCAAGAGAATAAATACGAGTTAAATGAGACTATAAGAGAGAATCAGAAAATCTTCAGCTATCATGGGAATATTATAATTATACACACATGGAATAAATATTTGCATTTCAGGATAGGTAAGCACTTTACTTAAAGTAATAATAATCCCTGAATTTTCCATTCCATTATGTTGATTGTTTATATGCAAATTTTGATATTGCTGTGACATGGGTGCTAATGCCATAATAAAGGATATCACACACTAACAACTTGATTCAAAATAGCAAATATAAGTATGCATGTATAATCGCCTTTAAAATCTTTGGGTTTTACAGTTATGTTATTTTAAAAGACACTGTTTTCACAGCACCTTCCCAGGTGTTCTAGATGATAATGAAGGGATAGTCCATATCATCCAGCATCACAAAGCAGTTGTGACATTTTAGAAAAATCTGCAGTTTAGCTTCTTTAATTTCTACAAATGCTATTTAAGATTGAAGGCTTGTGTTTTCACCAAAGAGCTGAATGAATTCCAGCAATTACATGATTTTGCTTGCTCAATTGAAAAGGTTTCAAAATATATTGAAGTAGCAGTGTCCTTTCCTAGCCTCTTGAAACCCTGCAATGTCAATTTTAATTAATGAGCTGTAAAAGTTACTGTTTTTTTATTTTTATCTGGGATTTTTTCCCAGTTTTACTTACTATTTCACACGAATTTACACCCTCACTAGGGAGGTTGCAGACTTTGCTAATGTGCAGGAATTTATCACAAGAACACCATGAGAATGCAGACTGGATTGTGTCAGAATTAGCAACATCACAGTCCAAATTAGGTACAGCATTAATGTGCTTATTGTACTAGTTAAATAGCTCCTAACGATATAGAACAGAATAAGCATAATTTATTTTAAGTCAGTGTAAAATGCACAAGATCCTTCTTCACAGTCGCAAGTATGAAGTCAATGTCACATAAACCAAGAGCAGTGTCATGATATCAAAAAAGGAGAAAACAACAAGTATTAAGGAATTGTCGGATTTAGCCAAACAAAATATCTGGAATAGCCTTCATCAGATTGTCCAATTTGAAGCGTACAAAATTCTCCCAGTAGAGCCATTTCTGCCAAAATGCAGGAAAAAAAAACCCTTAAACTTGCAATGAGCATGAAAGAGTAGCCCATCTCAGTCTCTCTCTCTCCGGAAACTGGAATTTGCTTATGTGCATTTCAGTGTCAGAATTACTTTCTATTTTCAATTCTTCCCATGAATTGCCTTCTGACAGGAAGGCACTGTACTTCAAGCAACAATACATCAAAACTGAATTTGGGAGCTAACAAGGAAGACAGACTGAATCAGAAGATGGGAAACAGATAGCTTTAAAATAAAAATAACATAACTGTTCACCTCTCCCAAACATGAAACTAATAAAATGTATGCCTCTTATATTAGAAGTTTTCCACTACATTGTTTTAGACAACCACTGTGACCCTGAAGATTGACAGGGTTTTGGAATGCATCTTTCTCAGCAGTTAGACACTCAATTAGACCTCACCTACACAACAAATGATGTCATCTAAATTAAGTATATAGTACTTACAATTAATGTAGGAATCCCTTACAATGCATTAACAAAACACTGATTCAGTTTAACTCAATCTGAATATATACCTTTAGAGACAGGACAAAGAAATCAAACTATCACATGACCAAAATATTTTAAAACATGCAAGCAATTTATAACCAATCTAGGGAACAAAAGAAGAGTAATCAAACTGTCACTCTTTTTCAAAGTACAAGTTGCTTATAGGGACAAAGATATTGCTGAATAACTTCCAGAAAATCTCTTTATTCCCAGTGCAACACAAGCACCGTGTTGACAATATATAGTAAAATGAGAACCATTCAAAAACCTGCGAAATCATTTCATTGACTTACAGACTGTGGATCAGACTCATGTCAGGTCAGGAGAAACAGATGCAGGAGAGAAAGCTACTGTTTCTCCAGCTGCATTAATGAGTTTCAATAAAGGAAGCATCCCTTCCTACAAACATTAAGTCATGACTCATACATGCTGCCTCAATATGTGGAAGAGATACAGTTACAATATTCCTCATATATTTCTTATGTATGAGTTACAGAAGTTAAATAAGAACAAATGGATAGCTCCACTGTTATTCAAAGAATGACAGGAAGGTATATGGCTTTGTATTTACTACTTAAGCATGAGTGTTGTGCCAAAGGAGACATCTTTCTGAAATGCAGTATGAAAAAGTGCAGACTATGCCTTACTATACCAGATACATCCTAATTCAGCAGTACTCAGCCTAGAAAATACTTATCACCTCAAAGACCCAAAGACAGAACATTAAACACAAAATAATACAGGTAATAATTCTGTCATAGGCTTTATAAGTACAAGGCCACATATATACACAAAAAAAAAAAAATAACCAACAAAAAACAACTTCAAAAGTTATCTGGAATGCAGTATGACCATGATACACCATATTAGTTTATAGACCCATGTGATCCCATTGAACTAGAGAAAAGCCAGTATTTCCCCTTTGTATTTTACTGTTGCCAAACCTCACAACTTTATTGCCAATAACATGATGCTTGATTGTACCTTCAAAGGCCTGGCTGTAGAATCATGATATTCCCAAAAGGTCTTAGACACTTCTTAAATATAAAACGAAGCCTCTAGCATTTGTGGTAGCCAACAGAAAAAGAAGACTTGAAAATGTAAACTCATAAAAGCTGGAATAAAACACAGCATAATAAGCCCTTTAAAATACTATTTTCATATATCTAATACTTGAAAACAGTCTTACTATTTGCGTTGATGCTGAGCCCTGAGCTCTGAAATCAAGGGCTAGCAAAATTTATTTTGGTTGGTGAGGAAGAAGCAGCATGTGTTCTCACAGCTCTGATTCTCAGTTACTGAGTAAGGGAAGCGTGCTATGTCTCTTTTCTGTCTTCCCCTTCCTGACTGCTCACACCAGAGAGGCATTTCTTTTGTCTGTCTTTTTCGGACTATTTCAATTCCCTCCCCTCTAACATATATAAATGGTTTGTGCATCTAAAGGAGAAAATAATTATTATTCTTAGAAATGGACCCTCATTGCTGAAGGGAAGATGTTTTCTTTCTTTCTCCTTTACATTTCTAACTCTCGGCAAAGGACGTTTATCACTTCACTCTTTTGCCACATCTGAACATCCGTCTTTGGAAAAGGAAAATGTAGTCCTAGCTTTTCTCTGCCTCATCTGGTGGCCAGTAGAAGTACCTCTCTGTGGTTTTGGCTGGCTTTGGCTATGACCACACTGCTAGTGCATCCTCTGTTCTAGGGCAGGTCCTGATGGTAGACCCTGATGACATAGAATAGGTAACAGGGCATTAAACTGGCCTTTCTATGGATTTATCTGCAGAAGGTACTTCTGTGTCAGTGCACTGAGGACAGGAAGTAAACAACTTCCAAGGGGAGCTGAGTTACTCCGGTAGTTCTGAAGGTATGAGCAAACAGCAGAAAGAACTTTTAATGTGAATGCTGTTGATGAACTCAGCTGAGCAACAAAGATAGATAAAATATGGGTTTGCAGTAAGCCTGCCAAGTTTTCTGATGCTCTTTTTCCCTGTCCACTAAATGCTGAAACCAATCTGTGTACATTCTCTCTCACATTGTAACTTTAGCAGGAAGCTGGTGTCAGCCTCTGTGCAACTGGAAACATGAATAGAGGATGTCTTGGGCAGTACCGTGGTCCAAATGCCAGAAAGAAATACGGGGAAACAGGAGGTTAAAATGCTAAGGCAGCATAGGTCTCTTTTAATGCTGAAGATGAATGGGGAGTGACAAAAGAATATAGATTAACACTGGAAGTGCAATAGCATATGGGTGTGATTGTCTTGAATTTCCACTACAAACCTAGGGGATTAAGCACCAAAAGTCTTTGATGTGGAGGTTCTCTTGGCTAGAACCCACACTTACTTGCAGTGATGATATTCTCCATACAATTTGGAATGGTTCTCCTCTCTTACCAATACTCTCCCCAGAAGAGGATTCCTCTGTTAACTCTAAGAACAGACCAAGTAAAGCCCTGATCTAGGCTGTAATAAGACCAGATGGCAGCAAAACCAAATTAAGACATGTCTTTTACTGTTTTTCTGAGCGGCTTGGTCCTGATCTTGTGCTATCACATGCAACCGCTGAGTTGGACTGGTAGAACTATTAGTGGGGATTTGCAGTGGAAGATATCACTTAACTAATCCAACTTTAAATTTGTTTGTTTGATTCAGAGGTATTTTTACCCCAAATCCTTTCAGTGACTGTGGTTTTAATACATACAGGCACTGCTTTATTTATTTCATAACCTTAAGCCAATTTTTGAGTTTCTGTGGCCTGACCCAGCCTTTCTGAAATGCTTGGAATGGGAATTCTCAAGTGAACCTGTGCTGTATCACTGCTACAAATCTTGAATCATTTCATACATTGGAGTCAGGATTTTCATTTATCCTGACTCAAGCAAAGATCTGATGTAAAAGAGAATCAGTCTTTAGAATCAGTGATCCATTTAAGGATTTGAAAACATGTTTCCTTACTAGTAATCAAACCCTATTAATTAGAATTTATTTATTTATTTTTAGAAAAGAAACTTTCTACTCACCAGTAGAATAACTTTTTGATCTTACTCTTAAAAGGTAAAATACTTAATTTTTGAGTCCCCTCCATTCTCTAATGTGCCAGAATAGCATGGAAAATATCTTTATGCCAAATTGGTATTTTTCCTACCAGTATCTGTTTTTTTCCTCCCAATTATTCCACAGCTGTTTGTTTTACTAAGTGTCTATATATAGAATATTCTCAAACTTCCACACAAATATGTTACAATGCAATGCAAAAAAGATACCAAACTACTCTGTAGCTAATTTGGATAATATGAATGTTAATTCAGGAAAAGTCTTTGTCTTTGCTTTAATAGGAAGGACAAATGTAAAATAGCTAAATTGCCTTAACCATTTTCTCCAGACATTCTTCTTAAAACAATCTAAAAACACTGCATCCACCAGAAGGCAAATGGTCTTATTTAGTACTGGAAGGAGTTAACAATTGCAATGAAAATACCTTATCAAAATCTTATTTTTACCATCAAATGCTGGAAATTATTAAGTGACACGAAAAGTCTTCAGCCTTCAAGCGTTAAACCAATGAGGCTATATTTTATTGCATAGAGAATTTGTGTGATTCATTTTAACAGTGAATCCCTTCTGCTTTCAATGTTTCAGCCTCAATGGCTGGTAAAATATGTTCAAAAGAATAAATAAGGGGAACATGATTCTCATGTAAAATGACATTCTGAATTCCTTTAGTTAACTCAACAGAGAGCTATAGTCAGTGGACCCTGTAAGACAATACCATTGGCAGTATTTAAACATGCTGCAGAAGAATAATCAAACCAACATGATCAGTATCAATAAGTTAATTTCAAGTTTAAAAAATCAGTAAAGCATTACTATATATTGCATTTGGACTGACTATAAAGTGACAGTCAGCGGATTATTCCACAGATTTCTAATGCTGAAAATTCTGATGGTATTTACTAGCATAACCTTTCAACTCTGAGCACATCAATAGAAGCAGACAGTGGTTTGAAATATGATTCCTTGCAGATAGCATATCCTCATTCATCTGACTGTGGTGCTCTGTGCTCCATTGCACAAACAGCGGCTCACCCACTTCTGAGAGGACACTAATAAAAAAGGCATCAATTTTCAGCTCTAGTACTACTGTGATCTCTTTATATGTTCGACATCCAACATTAAATTAAAATGCTGTTATAAATCCTACTTTCTGAATCTGGAATGAGTGTTGGGTTTTTGTCGCATGAGACTGCAGCAAATCTTGTCAAAAGCAAGGAAGCACACGTCTTGTTCACTCAGAATTAATGTTGTGGATGAAAGAAAGAGGTAAAAGAGGTTGAATATAGTAAACTGTGGGTGTCAAAGGCAGTGGGCTTTGGGGTACCAAACAGAGCATAACATTTGCTGCTTTCAATAGGTTCCTAATCAGTAATTATGATTAACAATTATAACTGTACATGAAAAACAGCTTGTTATATGAAATACTTTAAAAAAAATCCTGCAAATCTTTAAATGTCTTTACTCTTCACAGTTTGGGCAATATATTCCTCTGTGCTAGACAAAACCAGTTTTGTAATAAACAGATAAAATAGGCTAAGTGTTTCGGATCACTTTGAGACTATACAGTGAAGGCTGTTACAGAGGTGATCTATGCAAAATTATGCATATCGATGTTGATGTTCAGGACTTCTGTCAGCTTGTCATTTGCACTTGAGTTGTCTTAAAAGTTCTTGGGTTGAGATTGTATTTTTTAAAAAAAAGGCATACAGAAAAAAATTATTAGGCACTGATATGAAGTCCTGTGACAACAGCAAAATCTTTTCCTGAGCAAAAATAAAGCTGTGAATACCGAGTGTGAGAACAAAAGCCGGCAGGATATTTCTGTTATGTAGGAGAGTGCCATACGTTTTGGAGCCTCTCAACTGTGTCCGATAACCTCTAATGGCAGGTATCCTTTCCCCTTTGAGAGCTAAACTAAGATACACTGAAAAGGCAATAACGGCTTCAGCAAAGATACTGTGTCTACAGATACTTTCTCTTGTTCAGTTCATTCATAATTATGAAGAAAAGAAACAAGCTTGCCTTTTTGGGTACGTGGGGGTGCCTTGAAGAGTGGTTCAATATCTGGATCGAACAGAGGAACTTTTTCCCCCTAAGGATCCTGCCTGAAGAAACCTTGACATGCACAAAGTCAGAACCTAGACAAAGTTGCCCTGGTGAGAACGATAAGGTCACCCGTGGGATTGCTGAGATTATCTCTGTCAAGCACTTGGACAGCATGCAGTCAAATGATGCATCATGCAGTCATTTTCGGGGGGGAAAAATCAATTTCTTCACCAGGTCGCTATTTGCTTTTCAAAGTGCCCTTGTAGGCCTTCACCACCAAGCATTTATCAATTTAAATGTTGTAAATTGATAATGTGCCACTGTGCCTTGTACTGATCCTGAATTATTTTGATACTTATATTTTCTTACTGCTCTCAAAATCCTTAGAGCCATTCTATTTCAATAAAGCTCCTCCCTTGCTCACTTCTTTCAGCATAAGAGATAAGAGTAAATGAACTTTCTTGTGCTGAACATTAAAAGTAAAAATCTTCTTTCAAAAACACATGATCAACACAGCATTTCCCAGGCTTTTATTTACTAATTTTTAGGGGAGAAGCTATTAAAAAATTAACAATGACAGTGCACCAATTTGCTAACTGAGCAGAAAGCTCATTCTGCATAGTAGTATTTAAATTTGGAACATTAAAACCGCAACAAAAAAAAAAAAGCAAGCTGTTTTCTCAATTGGTTATTGTCTAGAATGGATTAAAAAAATGTAGTTTTCCTGTAAAGTTCCTGGTTTTATTTTGATAGGCTTTTGCTTGTATTCTGTAAATATTATTATTTTTATCTTATTTTGGTAATGGTACGGGGGGGGGAATAAGGTAGAATTTACAGAATGAATTCAAGTATCAAGACTTCTTTATGTAGTTTTTTAAGCAAATGGAGCACAAGAGCAATCCTTTAACCATCTACTAACCTGAACTTGATTTGCATTGAAAAACAGGTAGAGCATAGTAGTTGAGGTTTGTGCTTCGTAAAAGCAAAAGAAATACATGTTGCAGAGCATTCTTAACCTCCAGCAATTTATTGGCCCTCAGCCAAGTTATCAGGGGAATCTAATTCTTCTTTATTATTCAAATAAGCCACATTTGGCACCATGGTTCCTTTTCAGAATAGCTTCACAAATAGAATGAGTACTGTCATTTATTTGACCTTGTACTTGTGTGCTGTAGCTATAATGTTATTTGCCATTTCATAGAACAAATGCACAGAAAGCCAAAATAAAGAGATAAGTTATGCTACTAGTAATGCAGTATACATGCAATATACCTGTTCGGTTTGACTCCTTTGTTTTAAAAAGGACAAAAACCTTACAATTTATTCTTTTTTTTTTTTTTTTTTTTTTTCCCCTTCTTCATCTCTATTATCTCCTATTATGCCTGCAGCTGCACTTCTCCTTTTTAGTGAGCTCTTTTTACAACAGGCCAATTTGCAAACCTGGTCTGCATCATGGTATCCTGGACAAGTAGGAGTAAAGGCAGGAAAGATTTTACTTTCAGACGTGGATCTCACAGAAGGGAAACAATAGGCAGTAACTTTGTTGAGTTCAACTGTTGGTAAGAGGTGACTTAGAACTTTTTTCCTGAAAGCAAAAGTATCCTAACCAGCTTATAGAATCATAGAATAGTTAGGGTTGGAAAGGACCCCAAGATCATCTAGTTCCAACCTCCCTGCCATGGGCAGGGACACCTCACACTAAAGCATGTCACCCAAGGCTATGTCCAACCTGGCATTGAACACTGCCACAGATGGAGCATCCACAACTTCCCTGGGCAACCCATTCCAGTGCCTCACCACCCTTACAGGAAAGAATTTCTTCCTCAT
>JAOEHY010045159.1:0-14201 GCA_025447955.1 Psilopsiagon aurifrons
CTTCATTAGGGACTGTAGTGATAGGACAAGGGGTAACAGGTTCAAACTTAAACAGGGGAAGTTTAGATTGGATATAAAGAGGAAGTTCTTTACTATAAGGGTGGTGAGGCACTGGAATGGGTTGCCCAGGGAAGTTGTGAATGCTCCATCGCTGGCAGTGGTCAAGGCTGGGATAGACAGAGCCTTGGGGGACATGGTTTAGTGGGAGGTGTCCCTGCCCTTGGCACAGGGTTTGGAACTTGATCTTAATGTCCTTTCCAACCCTAACTATTCTATGATTCTATGATTCTCTGATATTTCTGTGAAGCATTAAGAAAAAAACCAAACAATCCAGATTTCTCGTGCAGCAGCTTCGGCATCTCTGAATGTACGGGCTAGACTATTTTTTTTATGGAAAGATGAAAGGGAGTGAAAAGGAATACTGTCAAAAAGAGAGGAAAATCCCATTGCTCTGAACTGTTTAGTTGCAGTCAAAACTATGAAGTCCAACTACCATGAACAGCATAAAGGATGTCTTTTGGCTTTCATACAGAAGTGTGCTGCTCAAAGATTTACAGCTCAATTTTGAAACAAAAAAACCCTGTCAATAGAACTGCAATATTTGGAGTTCATCTTCTGCTGAACATCATGGAGTGTATGTCACTTATTATTTGGGTCAAAACTGTAATTTTTATTCAAGCTTATGTTCATATCTGTAACATTTTATTTTTAAGTGAAACAATAAAATTGTCATTGAAACAAGAGTTATTGCACATTAATAGCACATATTTTTCACAGTATTTTTGCCAAACCAAGTTGCTGAATCCATTTAAACCATCAACACTGGTCCTGCTATTGATCCATATTTGATAGGAAGGAAATCAATAGAGCTGTTGAAATTAAAATACCATTCTAAAGAATATGACCTGTTAACTAACCAACATTTAATTAATCACTCCTGAGCTCAATATAAAATTTCCATGGCTTTAAACAGCAGTTTGAGCAAATCCTTGTTCATTAGCAGGTCAGATTTTTTAGGTATGGTTTATTGATTTCCAAATCAATGAAGGATAGTTTTGAAAATGCAACAGGGACTATTTATTAAAAGCTCAAGTTTAAACACGCAGAAAAGCTAACCAAAATAGCTAAAAGTAAAATCTCTCATACATTAAACATTCAGATCAGTAAAGAAGGGCATCATTTTTGCATGCTTTTCTGCAGCTGGCTGATATTTCTTCTACAGGAGCAGAAGTCAGAAGAAGTAAGAACATATGAGAATATACCTACAAATGCAGCCAAGAACTGTTTTAAAATTCTTTAAAATCAAGAGCAAAGAATTAAAACTGCAGAAACCTCACTGATCCCATGAAAAGAAATAGTAAGGTCAAGAAAAATATATTATGATGTATATACTTCAGAACTGCTCACCAACACTCAAAAGTAAATAGATATATATTTATTATTCTTCTCTTAAAATTAATTTTGCAGTGTCAGTTCTAGATCAAGGCAAAAAACTTCATTTTTAAATGTATTTCCCATTGTGTTCCCCTTCTCAGCCATCCCATTTATTTGCACACATGTGGAAGTGAATTTCAAGTAAGTGTACACAGAAATAGGATTTTCAATTCACCCATGTAAATATTCATCCTGGCAGATCATGCATGGTCATTCAGTCTAGAAACAGAAATTGTATCATGTGAGTTTCTAATCAACTACACCTAAACAACACAGTATAAAATTTGGCTGTTTGTGTATCAGCTATTCACAGAAAATGGTTTATGATTAATGCCTTCAGGCAATAAATATAAAAAACTGGCAAACAGCTTCCACTCAAAGAAACAAGGAATTCTGACCTAAACAAAGCTATTTCAGAGAACACACACACACAAAAAAGCAGTTATATAAATGATTGACTTCAAATTATTTCTGTGAGGGAGACAATTTGTTTCTATTTCAGATAGGGTGATTCGAAGTGCAAAATTAATTCTTTCCAGTTACCTAAACAAAGAGAGCCAATTAGCTTTGTCATTATTGACTGTTCGTTTACTTATCAAACTGTACATGGGAATGTTTTGCAGTACTTAGTCTTAGCATAATGAAATATAGAGAAGCAACAAAGCATGAATTTCTGGACATAAATCAATTCTATTTTGTCTTTAAGATGTATTTTAACTGTTCTTTTACATTTGATCTTCACTTCAAAATTTATTTTTTTTTGTTAGTACATATACTTTACTGTAGTGCAGTAACATTATGCATTTTTTCCATGTGTTTCTTTAAATTTTACAGTCCATATTGACTCTATGACTACATTGCCTTTCAGGAAGTCAGGCCATACAGATGTATTATCAGCAAGTTGTTTTCTGCTGTTTGACGGTAGCAGCCAGATTGCGGGTCTTTTTTATTCTAATTTTTCTATTTTTGTTTTTAGTCAGACATTTGGAATTGCTTGTTTCTGTTGGTAATGAGTCAGTGTTTCTAACTCATAAGTGCTTGAAATTTTCTTATTTCAGAAAAATGACAGAATAACTTGAAAGATGCTGTCAGTTACTGTATTTTCTGCAACCTTTGTGACATATCTCAAGTTAAGTAAAATAACATTTATTTTTCCCTATCACCGGGAAGAGAGGCTGAGGTGGATTCAAATAGTTTTAACTCTTTAGTATATGGCAGCAGAAGAGAAACAAACAAGAAGTGCTAAAAAAAATAAGTGCGGGAGAATGAGGCAGGCAAGAAGAAGAAATCCGCCACCCTTTCGACAACTAAGGGAGAGGGACTAACTATCTCAGGGTCTTGATAAAGATGGCTGGAGTTTTGAGAAGGAAGGAAGGAATGCTGGATCCAGCCCAAACCATCGTGCTCTGTATGAACACAGTAGGTCAGCTCTAAACTAATTAAATTGGTTTTCCTTTTTAACAAATAAACTCCAGGAAAAAATGCCCCCCTCTCTCAGCACTAAGCTGAAGAGATGTGGTTTAGTTCCTTCATGAGCCCTAGCTACAGGCTCACAGGGCTTCAGCTTAGTTGCTTATTACAACAAGCACTCCTTCAACGAATATAGACCAGCTTAACAAGCTTCAAATCAACAGAACAGGGATTGCAATGGCTAATACCTACTGTCTTCTGTCAGGAGTGACACAATGGCAGTGATCTTTCGTGACTGACTGAGCATGAATGTTGTTTTCCCCAATGTGGCCTCATCTACCCTGTCAGACTTTCAGAAGGTAAACCAACATCAGTGGGAATCCTTCAGTAAAATCCCTGTGAACCATTCTTTAAATATCCCCCAACATGTCACCTTTCAAAAAGGCAATTGTGCTGCATAACGACATCCTTTGAGGGTCTGACATCTCATTGCCAGAAGAGGAACACAGTTTCAAGACAACAGGACATGTGGGAGTAATGTAGCCCACCTCTGTTAAGGAAATCCTTTCTAAGTGGAATAAGGTGCGGGTAGGAATTTCCAAAGACAAACAGAACACAGTAGCAGCAAGATATCCTACCTTGTCACTGTTATCTTAGCTGAAATTACTTATACTGACCCCTATACTCAGAAAGCATTCCCAGAATCGTCCACAGTGTCTAGGATTGGCCCACAAACTGAGGAAAAAAATATATGAGGATTCAGGCCCAGGTCTATTCAGTCAGACAGGCCTAGTGGGCTTTCTAGCTGTTCTACTTTCATTGTTAGTATTTCTATAAGAAATAGAATAGCCTCAGCTAGCAAAAATATGTGGGCTGAAGTATACCTGATTTAACTTTTTAAAATTTTACTTTTCAATTTTTATGCCCTTTTTCCTTGCAAACTCACTGCATGACCTCATGTATCATGCAAACTTATGTGGCGTGACCACTGCTCTTAGAGGTAGAGCAATCACAACCACATCCAGCTCTCATCCTTTCCCACAATTCACCTTGTGATATGAATTGACAAACTGAAAGGCTAAGAAGTCTTAATCCAGATTTCGTTCCTCTTCTTCACCTTGGCATGTATAGCCAACCAGGTGCCTGCAGCAAAATCTTGCATTATTTTCTATCCACTGTTTTGTGCTCTACCCTCCAAAGGAAGTGCAAGCTCTCCAAATCCAGACACAGACCTCTTTCACTTTCTGAATTTTGCTAACCAGTATTATTCTCTTACAACTCTTTTTGCCATGGAGAAAACTTTAAGCTTAGGATGCTGGTAAGTCATTTCTTCTTTCCAAAGCCTGATTATTCCCACAACAACAATTCACCACTACTTTCCTGTAAGTAGGTTTGTGTTCAAGGATACTTAATACTTCAATTTAAAGGGGATGCAACAGCAATAAATTCTTCTTTCCCCATTACAACTGTTCTTCCCAAACAATAATTCTCCCTCTATGTTTCTATTCTGTAAATGAAATAATAACTTTTAAAATCTGATTTTTCAAGCAGAATTAAGAATATGTGAAGTAAATTAAGATTATATAACTTTGCCATTTTCCTCTACCCATTTGCAGCTATTTTTTCACCAGCTTTTCCTGAAATTCCCATCAGATTCTCCCATTCCAAGCTTTACACACTCTTTTTCTTTGTAAACATCCTGTGAATACAGACTTTAATTAGTAGACAGTATTCCCTGAGGGTGGATTTTATCAAGAGCCCTCCCAGGCCCTCTGGAGCTCTTCAACTTTAAGTGAAGCTGTGTAATACTGGTAGAATGAAAACAATTTCTTAAAGTTTCACTAATTCCTTTATATACTGCAGAGGAGTATACTCAGGTTAGGGCCAAGCAGAGAGTCATGGAGATTATCTCCCCTTTTTTATGGCACTAAATCACTGGTGAGGGGTTCACCAAGTTCAGCCTCTTTGTCCAGCTTTGATGTGGAAGGGATAGAATTACTTTTACTTGAAAATGTGAAACACAGGATGTTGAAATTTGGATGCATGCATGCTCACTGTCTTAAATAGAAAACATGCAAAAAGGAAAGGACTTAAGAGTCCTGTAGGGGACCATTCACACCGGAAACTTTAGCTCACCATGCAGTGTTTACTCGTGGTATAAACAACTATTCCCTAATAAGCAATTTAGAGTTTCACTTCATTCGCTTTAGTATTCAGTGCTGTTTTGTACTTTGTGTTTCACATCTTATCTTTTCACTATGCAGACCAAATACAACCCTCTTCAGAATGAAAGACAAAACTTGATGCTCGTAAGTAAAGGGCTGAGAAGTTTCTCTGCAGAAAAACTGCTTGTTTGGTGCTCTGACCTGAGCAAAGCATATTAAAATATCACCTCTGTTTCCCTCTCTCAACTGAGAAGCCGCTGCTTGAAGCCTGATAACACTGCAACTCTTTTCTGCACTGCCTTGCCATGATTGTTGCAAGCATGCCATTGGAGGAGCAGGGCTGAGCAACAGCTAAGTAACAAGGCAAAGAACCCTCTAGAAGTAACGCAGGTAGTCAAACAGTTGCACTTTCCGTTCATCAGCACTTCAAGCATTTTTATTATTTTTTTATTTTACTTCTGTAATCTTGCAGATTGTCAGAAGGGAAACACCACTTTTAGGCGAGGATAGCCCACATTCTTCATGCTTTCAAGGAAGTGTAATTTTTTCATTCATCTTCCAGGTGGAGAGCCACTGTTCCTTTTACTACTCCCAACACTTCCTGAGATCGTGAATAAGATATTTCTTCAGTGCGAACAACCTCTGCCCTCCAAGGTAGTACAGGATTTCTTAGATAAACAGCTCTATATACGCTAATGAAGATGCCTACCTGGAAGTAGGGTTATAAAACTCACAACCTCTGCTAGCCACTTTCCTCCACCATTAAAAACAAAACAAAACAAAAAGAAAAGCAAACAAAAAAACCCCCACAAACCAATAAAGAAAAAAAAAATCAAACAGGTGATAACATGCCCCCTGGCCTTCAAGAAAAACTTGTGTTAAAAAGGAAAAACTCCATGATATCAATAAACCCCTGCATGTTATTGTGCAGGGAAAGTTAAGTTGTGTTTAATGTGATGGGTGCAAAATAAAGTCTAAAAGATTGCTGAATCCATTTTGGCATGTACAGATGCAATTGCTCTCAGGTACAGCACAGTGTAATTTCTCTTACTAATCGACTAATTTATGCTTGGCAGAAAACAGTCTATTATACCTTGCACGAACTTTTGCCAGGCCCTGCTCCTAGCTTCCCCTCTCTATCAGATGAGATTTTCCCAGTGTGTCTGGACCCTTGCCAAAAAAAAGGAAGGATGCCACAGTGGTGGTTCAGACTAACAGAAGGTGGGTTCAGCTCTGTGAATACTTCTAGGATTCCAGAGTATCTAAAGTTACACTTGTGCATTTGGGGCTCCTATCTCAGTGTTCCCACATGTGCTCATCTTAATTTCCACCATCAGAAGACAAGTCAGAGCTGTAACACCCAAGATTTTCACTTTTTCTGGGGTTTCCATCTCTCCTTGTAAAACTTTTTTTTTATCCTGATGCAGCACAAAATGGTGCTACTGTGGGGAGGGATACAAGGATTTAAGCCCCATCCCTTTCTAGGTATGCTCTAGTAAAGTTGCAAGCTCTATGGGAAGTCTATTTATAGGTGCCTGTATATTAAGGTTGTTAGCACCCTGTACAGTGTTTCTTTAAAACAAACAAGAGCATCATTTCCCTGCTACTACTCATGGCTGAGTAGTGTAGCAAACTAAATAGCAGATCTTCCAATACTATACTCTTAGTTGAGATAGCAGACACTCCCACTGAAAACATGCAACAGCGGAGTATGTCAAAAAACAGGGAGGAAGGTGGGTGTGGGGCTGTTTATGAGACATATGTGAACCAAATGCCCAGACAAGCCTAGCCCACACAAAAAAAAAGCCTAGCTGTTCACGTCTTCTCCTAGACTATAAGACATGAAGAGAACCAGGAAAAATTCTCGTCAGATTTTTCTCAGGACAGATGGATGTAACACTATTAAAAATAATTTTTTTTTTTTTTTTTTTAAAGGAATAGCTGGCTCATTATATGCCAGTTGGGATGTCTGGTTATATTACCCCATACTTAGTCTGTTATATACTTTTACAGTTCTTACCATGAAAATGAAAATGAAACCTCTGTGTTTGTTGTTTTGTTGTTTTTTCTTTCTTTTTTCAGCATTTCAGAATGCCTTTTCAAAGGCATGAAAGAAATCTCATTCCAAATACAAACTCCCTGCAAATTCACTCCCTTGATGGTTGTTTGCAAGTTTTCCTTTGAGAGGAAAAGATCTTCAGTACCCACATCAGAACCTCCCAACCCAGTCAGCTTAGTTCTATTTAGGAGTGCGCCCAAGGAATCTGGCTGGCAGGATGACCTGAAGAGGTGGTACTGCTTAGCACCAAGGTTTTAAAAGTAGTTTTGTGAACAGTAGATAAACCAGAGTCACAGAACAAGAGGACAGTAACATCTGGAAGGGCCTTGCACTGGATGCATTTAGCCCTCAAAGGACAGCTAGGCAATGTACAAAAGAAGAGCTCATGTGCTCAAACATTTTGGGTTTTCAGTTGTATGAGCTGTTCATAGAAAATAGTGCCTTTTTCCACAAACCTGGCCGATGAACATGAGAAGTCTGCTTCAATTGAACCAGCAAAAAGAAAGAAGGCAAAAGGAAAGAAAAACAGAACTGAACCAAAACTCAGCAACCATGCTGCAAAGGCTTTTGTTAATTTAGTAGATTGCCTATTTTAGTTTTGGTTTTAATGTGCACAGATAGTTTTCTGGTTTCTATTAAGAAGTAGGAAACCAGTTTCATTGTCAACAAACAGCAACCTCCAACCAGGACATGACAGCATCTTGAAATTAGACTCATTCTTAGTCCAAAAGAAGTTTAGCAGAAGGAAGCAATTTTCTTGCATTTTTATCATTATGGAGGTGGGGGTTTTGCAGTATATTGACAACAAAGTGAACATTTATACTTATTCTACTGGTCTGGAATTTAGATGATGCTTAAATGGTTATTTTTGCTTACACAAGCTATTGAAATATTGTCTTTGGTGTTTATAGGCCTGATTATCAAAAGAGCCAAGCAGATTTTAAAATCTGGTCACCACATTTTACTTGGAGACAGAAAGAGATTGATTGTGTGACTGAAAACTTTTGCTTTTTTTTTTTTTTTAATTGATACCAAACATTCATAATCACTAGGCACTGTACCTCAGAACTTTGGCATCAAGCTGCTGACCTCTCCACCTTTTGAAATAAGGAACGAATCTGTTGGCTTCTAACTTTATGTCAAGAGTCTTTAGAAAGGGAAGAATTTGTATGTGTTGTTCACCTATATGGTATTTATGTCAATTGAAACTCCTAAAATTTGGACATATGCCCTTAGGGCAACCAAAACTGAGAACCATGTGTATAGACAAGTGGATCACAGCCAACCGCCCTCTTTGTGAGAAGCCCTGGATACCAAAATCCCATTGAGTCCTCATGTAGGACTGCCTTTAGGTAGCTGCATGTGCTTTAAAAAATACTTTTAAAAAACACTCAGTGAGCAAAGAATGTTCCATAGCCACTCCACTTTTCTTCAGCTTTCACACACATACATGAATATATAGCATCACTAAGCCCTACATGTTTTCATTTTGCAGCACAGTGCACTCTTTCTCCATTTCACCAGAACAGGTAGAAGAAATCTGTTTTAACATCAACAAGCAAATTTCCCCCCTCTCCTCAGGTAGTGGTGAGGTCACTGAATTGCATCCTCAGGAAATAACTCATGACAGCACTGTTGAACTGTCTGGATCGACCTTGGAGTGGTCCTGGAGGCAACTTTGTTTATAAGAGGGGACAACAGTACCTGGAGACTATAGCATCATGTTGCAGCAACAAATTCTTCTGGCAAGCCATCAGCTTCTGACTGAGACTAACACTAGGGCTGTGAGACAATAGCTGAAGTAGAGAATAAATATACTTTACTTACATGTTCCCATGTGGTAAGAAGAAACCAGTTTTCCCAAGAGCACAGAATATCATTCAGCTCCATCCTCCAATGACTCCTGAGAGCTCGAAGTTCATCTGATATGAAGCATTTGTGATTAAAAGCAGGATGAGCTGAGATCATCCTCAGGTCCAAAGACTGCTAAGCTAGAAAATATGGTTACACAGGGAAGCTATCCTTTATTGATTGTACAAGGCAGCCTAGGGATTGATTCTGGGTAAAATAGCATGGAATTTAGACCTCACAAACATTGCAAAAACAGCAGCAAAAAAAAAAAAAAAAAAGAATGCTTTCTTAGTGGAATTTCATTATTGCAATAGACATATTAGATCCTACCTGGGCTAAAATGACTGTGGCATTACAGAAATGATTAGGTAAGGGCAATAGTGATTACAGAGCAAGTGAGTCTGCTGATAGCATAGATAATTAGGGCCTAAAACTAAAGAAGTAGATTAACAGTAGAGTTTGTCTTTCATAGCCTTCACTATGATTGCAGCAGGAGACAGACAGAGGTTGGCCAACCACAGCACAAAAATTTGCCCTTTTTTTATAAGAAAATATGCCACATTCATTCCCATAAATGAACTTAATTCACTGCATTTTTGTACATTATAGAATCAATAGGTTTTACCAGTCACAGAGAAATGGTTGGGTGATAAAGAACTGTTATTATACTGATGTACCACTTGTTTGCCCCTGAAATAGCAAAGATTATTTTCAACATAAAGGCTGCTGACAACACTTTGCGTTAGCTGCTGGGATCCTTGCGAGTCTCATCCTAATATAAACTAGCAGCTCTTCTTGAGAAAGGTTTGCTGCTTAAGAGCTATTTTTATTGAAAAAGTATGGCAAATGACACACACATTCATGGGAATACAATATACCCCCATCATAATTCATTAGGGTCAATTACCATTCTTGACATAAAACATGCATGTTATCATCACTATGATCTTGAAATGTATGCTAACTCATGGGAACACAGTAAATCATTTCTTAAAGAAATAATACAGCATATTGTTTGTATGGTACAAACCTTTTAATAGAATTATAATCTAGTCCGTCTGTATTTTAGCTCAGTGTTTGTGTTACTCCGTAATCCTGGAGTGTGACATTCTGTGTCATGTATTAAATATTTACTTTTGACTTATTGGGCTCTCAATCTAATACAAAACACCTTTTGGGTCCACTTATCCTCTAATATAGAACTGTATTATTTGCTAGGGAAAAGCGTTCTATATTCCCAGGAGGATCTTAACAGCTGCCTGGCTTAAATCCAAAATCAAAATGAGCAAGAAATAAAAAGATCTTTTTTTTTCAGTGACCATTTTATTTCTGAGGGGGCTAATACCACAGAGGGCATTATCTAGTGTGGCAAACAATCATCTTGTATTGAGTTACACACAAAATCTCAGCTGCATGACTCACTGTTCTTTACATTATTCAAGAAAGTGACAACTTTCTTTGACACCTGAATCACTAATTTTTCATTTCACATCTAAATCTCTAATTTTCCCAGACCACCTCAGCATCAAGAAACCTTCATTCCAAACTATTTCAAAGCTGTCAAGGAATAATCTGACTCAATATTTGAAAATCATTTCAACAAATAATGGAGAAGCCTTTATTTTAAGACAAACTTTTCCCTCATGATTTTTCACACCTCTCAAGCATAGCAGATAGGCTGGCACTGCATCTGCAGATGCAGGGATATCAGAGCATGTTTCTATGAATATTAGAGTGCTTGTTTCAGTAGCTGGGGAACCAGCTGAACACACTTACACATTGGTAAATGACTAGAAGAATTGATTAGTTAGTCCTGCCAAGCACTTAAAAAAATCATGACTGAAGATTTTGAACCAGGCATTTGAATGAACCTGCAACTTCAACAAAAACTGAAGAGATGACAAAGAAAAGTTGTGGGGTGTCTTCTCCAAACTTTTTCTTCCATGTCTTGCTCTGTCTTTTCAGCACAATGTAACGGTTGAACAAAATTTATGAAAAGCACACAAAATAATTCTAACTTACAAGACTACTGCCATTGTATGCATTCATCTGTTGTCCACAAGAAAGAGGATAACCTCTTCTATAATTCATAAGAATGGAAGAGCAGCATGCTAGGTGAAATGTCAATCCAGTTCAGTGTCTTCTGTTTGTGAGCGGCCAAGCAATATATCTGCTATGTGGAACTTCCCATTCCTTCCTGATACCCTTACAAGCACACTGCAGTGATCTCCTTTCCCAGTAAGGAGTCCTCAGCCATTTTACAGGAACTCTTTTTCCCACTGACCACCTTATCTTGAAACCTTTATAACTCTTTTATTATTATCTTTCTTGAGGTGACAAGACCAGGATCATACAACCTATGTGAGATGCTGTCACATCTTGAATTTTTGCATAGAAGTGACTTTGATTATGCTTTCCATTCATTCCTTTAAAAATGTTAAACTTTTGTTTTTCTGTTACTGAGTAATGAGTTGAAGTTTCTGAGGGACTAACAGCCAAATGGTTTTTGGAGTGATAAAAGCTATTTTGACGTCTTTGATTCCATTTACATAATTTTATATTTATTTAGATATAAGTTTTTCGTTTATACGATTTTTTTTAATTTTTCAATTTGTTGTTTTTCACATTTGCATTTTTCTTCTTCCGCCTTTCTGAAGGCCTTCTGCCACATCTTTGCAAGACTGTCATCACAGTGTATGCTCAGTCTTCCTAAATCTTTCATTAACCTTTGCCTGTGCATAACGCTTCCCACAGATCCCTGTGGCAAACACAGGTAACCTGCAATAGAAAACTGATTGTTATTTTGTAGTATATTTCTTTGTTTCCACATCAGATGATGATCTTTTTAAGGACACTTCCTCTTTTACCATGTCAGCTTGCTTCTTTACAAGCCTTTGGTGCAAAGGTTTCATCGTTTGGAAACCCAGACAAACTATAATAACTGGATATTCCTTCACCTTCCTGCTTGGTAATTCCTGCAATATCAGCTAGGACAATCTTTTGTTGTCAAGATTATTAATTCCTTCAAAGAACTCTATGGGTTTTGTAAGGAATGGTCTCTCTTTACACTAGCACTGCCAAGTGTCCCTTGATCGAACTACATTATTAATTTTCTAACAATTCTGCTACTTAGTATAGTCAGCCTGCCTGGTATGAACATCAAGCTCAGACAATTTCCACCAGCATGTTAGACAGCATGTTAATTGTTCATTCATTTCATTCTTCAGCTGGTTTAGAACCCTGGGGTAAATACCACTAGGGCCTGACGACATCTGACAGTTTATTTTGTCCAGCTTGTTGTATAATGTGTTCTGCTGACCCTTCTTTTTCAGATATATCACCCGGTGCTTCTCCAATAAAGATTATGGAATGAAAACTTTTCTAAATTTACCCATGGTGCACACAGAGATAAAATAAAAAAAAAAAAATAAAAATATGCATATAGTCTCATCTCTGTGTGTTTCTTTATTCCAATAGATGAGACCCTTAAGATCATCTGGCAGGTTTCCTGCTACTGATGTGTTTGAAAAAAGATTTATTGTTAGCTTGTGTGCATTTTCCAAGTGTTTTCTAAAAATGTTATCCATTTTGAACTGCCTCACTGTTTTTATATTTTACATACCAGAGTATGTGGAGGGTTGTTTTTTGGTTGGGGTTTTTTCTTCTGTTTTGTTTGGTTGATTGTTGGTTTGGGTTTTTTTCATTTGATCACAGTTTGATCCTCTCAAGGTCATTCTCTTTTATATGGCAGCCTGCTGTATAGGTTTCTTTACCTTTTACCAAAATTTTTTTAATAGGCAACATCTTCTGCAAGCTATTAGTGTTATGTCTTGAACATTTCTCTATCATATGCAAATATTTCTCCCAGTAAGTGTTCCTTTCAATTTAAGAAAGCTTACTCATTTACAAGCTATTCCCCATTTTATAACTAAGCATTATAGTAATTAATTTCTTGTTCTCATGTGTGCTATATCTATACACATACCACATAATATCATAGCTCTGACACATGCCATGCAACATGCCAGCACCTACAGTAAGCATTCGGAGCAATGTAGAGATATTTCATCTACTCCAGCCGGTGAGCCAGCTTCAATTGGAGCTCAGCTCAGATGCCTCTATACAAATGCCCGTAGCATGGGGAACAAACAAGAGGAATTAGAGATGAGTGCACATTTACGGGGGTATGATATCATAGGCATCACAGAAGCATGGTGGGATGGCTCCTATGGCTGCAGTGTTGGAATGGAAGGTTACAGGCTCTTTAGGAAAGACAGGCCTTGTAGGCAGGGATGGGGAGTTGCTATTTATGTTAGGGATAGGCTGGAGAGTATGGAACTCTGCCTGGGGACAGATGAGCAGTCAACAGAGACTTTGTGGGTCAGAGTTAAAGGGAGAACAGCGATGGGAGACATTATTGTTGGGATCTGTTACAGACCGCCTGACCAAGAGGACTCTGTGGATGAAGCACTCTGCAGACAGATAGGAATAGGCTCACAGGCTCTTGTTCTCATGGGGGACTTCAAACACCCTGATATCTGTTGGAGGGATGGCAAGGCCTGGCACAAGCAATCCAGGAAGATCCTCGATTGTGTGGAAGACACCTTTCTTCTGCAAGTAATAGAGGAGCCGAAAAGGAGGGGAGCCGTGTTTGACCTCGTGCTTACCAACAGGGAGAGGCTGTTGGAAATATGATGCTCCAGGGCAGCCTTGATTGCAGCGATCATGAGATGGTCAAATTCAAGGTCCTCAGGACAGTGAGAAGAGCGTGCAGCAAGCTCACTGCCCTGGACCTCAAGAGAGCAGACTTTGGCCTCTTCAGAAACCATCTCAGTAAGGTTCAATGGGGTATTGCCCTAGAGGGCAGGGGGGCCCAAGACTGTGGGTTGATATTCAAGGATTACCTGCTGCATGCTCAGGAGCGATACATCCCTACTAGAAGGAAGTGTGGCAGGAGGGCCGGGAGACCTCCTTGCATGGATAAGGAGCTGCTGAGGAAAATTAGAAGGAAAAAAGAGGCTTATAAAAGGTGGAAACAAGGACAGGCGGCCTGGGAAGATACAGGGATGTTTTCCGGGAAGCTAGGGATCAGGTTAGGAAGACTAAGGCCCACTTAGAATTAAAGTTGGTTAGGGGTGTTAAGGACAACAGGAAGGGATTCTATAGGTACATTGCAAATAAAGGACAGGCTAGGGACAGTGTGGTCCCTCTCCAGAAGCTATCGGGAGAACTGGCTGCCCTGGATTTGGAGAAGGCTGAGGTTCTTAATGACTTCTTTGCTT
>JAOEHY010045160.1:0-12311 GCA_025447955.1 Psilopsiagon aurifrons
CGCTAAGCCACAACTAAAAACATTGGTGTTATCAGCGCTGTTCTCAGGCCACAAGTCAAAAACACAGCGCTGCACCAGCTAACAAGAAGGGGAAAAATGACTGCTACTGCTGAACCCATGACAGGCCCGTGACGAGTTCTGCAGCTCGCTAAGAGCCTCATAAAGTAAGCGCCATGTCGTTAACAGCGGAAAAACGGTCTGATCCCTCCTGGCTGCAGCCTCCCAAAGAGTCTCTTTAGCTGAGTCCCACTGCTCCAGCTGAAGCGCCATCTGAGAATCGACAGGAAATCCCCGCCCCTTAAGCCATGCGAGCAGAGCATGAATGGCCTTTTCATCGTATGTAATGCCTTACCACTTTAAAACGTAAATTAGCAAAGAAACAATAGTCTTTTCTTACGCAGACATCTGCAATCCCATCTTCCTGGCCACTCACCTTTTTCCAAGGTGCGTATTCTCCCGGGGGTACAGCTGTCTGGTCTGCTGTCTAACTTGTTCGGTCCGCTTCTCCACCGGGGCTCTTCATCCGCCTCTAAAGTCCCTGTTCAGGTGCCATTTGTGGAGAATAAGGCACAGACCCCATTTCTGGTTAGGAAATGAAATCATTTATTTCCTGAAGGTCCAGGGTTGATATAGGCTATCCAAAGTACCCGCGTGTATGAGCGGCTAATACAATTGGTTAGCTGACACCACCCACGTGGGTACTTTCGCTTCTTCATTGGTTGATATCTGCCTCGCCGGTTGCCTTGATTGGATGCTTCTTTCTTCCTTGTTATCTTGCCGAGTTCTCCCTACAATACTCCCCAAAACTTTCCCAGCAGCATTCCTCTGCTATCTCAAAGTTCTCCCAGCAGCTGCTCTAGCTGAGAAATCCTCCACATCAAGGTTCTTTACACCCACACCGTCACACACAACTTCTGCAAACAAACAAGATAAGAAGCTGCCTTTGCCCATGCAAATAACATGGTGTACAGTTTCAGGATTGTGCCTTGGTTTTACCAGGATGTACGCTTTTACTCAAGTTAGAGGCAACTACTGTTTCAGCTATAGCTAGTCCTATGAAAAAAAAATTGTGGAAATTTAAAAACACTATGTAAGTGTTAGCCAGTTGTGTGCATAACTCAACCCACACCATTACCATTCTTTAAACATCAACATATACTGAATAGTAATTTAGGAGGAAATAATTTCGTGAAGAGCAGATAATAGCATTTCACCCTTCAGTAAGCAATATAGCATAGCCATGAAGATTATTTACATACTGACAGTTGGTCTGATAATTCCCTCCCCTCCCTGCCTATCTTCTAGACTCTGCCTAGACAGTGTAAGTCTACTTGCAGAGATATTCTTAGCATTTAGAAATCTCAGTAGTTTCATACAGCCAAATGTGGCTTGCATAGTCTCCATAAAGTTTCCCAAAATTTTATTTGCATCATGATGCTGGCTTCTTGCATCACAGTGGTATCGCAATCCCATCTCCCATGCAGTGTAAGTGTAGCCATATGCTACTTTTCTCGTAGTGTAATCCACTACTTCAAATGGTTTTATCCCCATCAGCCTTATGTAAGATTATATCTGGTGTTAAAATAGCTTTTGCAGCAGTGGATTAATTTTTTTTTTTTTAAATTGTTAGTCTACTCAGTAAATTGTTGCACCTCTTTTCAACACAAGTATTTATGACAGTACAGTACTGCATTTCATTTTATTCAGCAGGCTGTGGCATCCCATGACTGTGACCTTTTATGTGGACATGCTTATAGTTGTCAGGAATTATGACATGTAGTGATCCACAAAAATGCTATTGCATTATCTCCTGGTAATGTAGAGTAGCGTATAATATATCATTGCTGTAATAACATCCTTTGATTTATTCAGTTTTCTTCCACTGCTTGCGATTGGGAAAACTGCAAAACAGAATACAAATGTAGCAATTTGTAGCACCTTTTCTGTTGTTTGCAAAATGAATTAGAGTCATTGACGCAAGCTTCTCTGGATACTCTACTATTTGAGCGCATGTTTAAATTACAGTTTTTCTCCAGGTGCAAGGACACCCATACAAAACACCCCCTTTCCAGATTACTCTGCACTCTTTCCATCAAATCTGACATTATAAATGTTTGAACATAAAAATCAATTGCCTGACATGTCTAGTGCTTTTCTTAGCCCATAGAGCTACTATAATTCATAGTTATAAGTCAAGCCATGAAAAACTATTTAAAACTGCTAAAGATATAGCTCCTTATAATACTGCAAGTTATTTCAGCTTAATTTTTCTGTAACGTAACATGCTCATCTGATCTTCATGCATCTGAATTATTTTGGAAATGAGGACGACTGTACACATAAAGCCTGAGCTTCAAACATTGCATTGTCTTTTTTATCTAAATATATTTTTAATATGTCAGGCAACTTTATCTATCTCTCTATGAAGATTCTTGTTTATATTCTGCAGCAATTAAAACACAGAGAATATATCACTCATAACAACATTCAGTAAATTACTTAATGCATTTCTTGAAGTTAATCAGAAAAGAAAATATGTGAAAACTTTAAACAGTCAAAACTGAAATTAAACACTTCAAACAAAAGGTTATAAATAAAACAAAGTTATCTTACTCTTTCTTTGCTTTCATTGTCACATTTGCATGCAGACCTCCAGAATTTTGCCTTTCTGCCCCTAAATTGTTTTATTAGACCTGTGTGAGCATTTTATTTAATTAACAACTCCACTATTTAGCAGCTTAAATCTTGGCAAAAGCTTCAAACCAGACAGCCTTCAAGGGCATTTTTTTTTTTCCTTCTACTGCTCAAAGATCTGCAGTTATCAACACAGTGTTTGAATATATCAAATGTCTATATTTTGTGGGTGTCTTTGGGGGTGAGAGTAGAAGTGCAATCACTTTTGAGTCTTTCTTTTACCTTCAAAGCACATTTCACAAGGGACAAAAAGGATTATAGTCTCTGTTGCAATTCTTTGCACATGAAAAGAAGATGCTACTTATCTTCAGGGTTTTTTTTTTTTTCCTTTTATTTCCTTAATTATTATCTTCCTATGAGAAGCTAAAGTAATATTCTTTAAAATAAATAAAGTACATTTGACTTTTTTTATTTTTTTTTTTCCTTTCTTTTTTCCTCTTTAAGAAGCTTTTTTAATCAGATCTGTGGAAGTAATGGGGGAATATGCTGGTCTCTAACCTTGCAATTATTTGAAGTTTTTTGAGCCTATACACGGCTACTCTCTGTATTCCTTGGTGCCCTTTACAATAAGACCATTTTGGCAAAGAGTTTTACTGCATTGTGGGTACTCCTAATGTTTATTCATAAGCTTTGGCTTTTGGAATTAATTCATAAGGTCAGCCTGGGAACCCTTACATGGATGATTACGTTTTCATAGGCTTCTTCACAATAACAATCTACCACCATGCAACTCAGCACATCTTAGGGCAGGGCCAGGGGGACCTGTAGGAATAGGAAGACAGAAACACCATGAAAGTCAGAAAGTGCAAATGCCAATCACTGCTCTACAGAGGGCAGGGTCCCTGCAATAGAACAGGCTGAAGACAGAAGGGCTAGGTAGAGGCTCTGTGGAAAAAGCCTCAGTGTGGTAGTGTACAGCGAGCTGAACACAAGCCCATAGTACATCTTGACAGCAAAAGCAGCCAGCAGCCTCTTGGATTGCCTCAACATGGGAATAGACCATGAACTGAGGGAAAGGATTATCGCCCCCTATGTCATATCTGTCAGACTGTATCTAGATACTGTATCCAGTTTGGAGCCTCAACACAGCAAAGACATGGAAAAAAAGTGAGGAAGCCTATGGAAGAATCCTATGATTATGAGGCTGATGCGCTTACCCCTGAGGAAAGACTGGGGGAGCTGGGCTGGTTCAGTCTGTAGAAAAGACAGATTTGGGAGTATCTAACAGAACCTCACAGCTTATGAAGGGTCATCATGGTTGCACCAACAGGCAGAGCCATCCTTGCCTCTGGGGGGAGTCAAGCTTTCGAGCAAGCCATGAGCAGACTGCAGCACCCCAACTGGTTCTTCTGTGAGTAAGGAGCTGGACTAGAGACAGCCTGAGGTCCAATCCTGCATGAATTAACCTTTTATTCTGTACTGCCACTTCTGATACAAATTGCAGATTAGAGATAACCATGCAGAAAGCTCCATCTTTAAAGAGTAAAAACAGTGGCAGGATGGCACACACTGAAAATGTCATTCAAGGCTTTAATTTCATCTGGAAATGGTGAAACAAGGAACTGCATATGTGAAGAAATAGAATCGCTGTATGGTAAGCAGTGAGTTTCTGCAGAACTGGGAGATCCAGTCAGTATTTCTTCTCAAGTACAGAGACTGGATGTAGGAGCGCATGAGTTCTGGTCTGCTTAATCACAATGCATGGGTAGAGCATATCATGAGAATATTCATACATACTTGATAGTAGCAAACTACAAATGCCATGTTAATGAGTATCACAGCTTACCACAGCTGCAGACTGAACATGCCTTCTGAATAAGCTAGGTTGACTCCAGCTGGATGATGGTGATAGTATCATCTCTGGGAAGCAAATCCTTCTTTTTCTTGTTTTGATGCATTTGGCTGTTTATTTTTGAAAGTGTAGAGAAATAGGGAAGCAACTGTGGAGCTGGAGAATTTCCTCTTGCAGTGAACATGCTGCAAAACCTTGATAAATGAGAGATCTTTACCAAAAATGTCAGAATTCATAGTCAATTTCTGCAAAGGTTCTTTTTTGTTGTTTTGTTGTTGTTGTTTTATGCATGACATTTTTCTTCTGCAGAAGTGTAACCTCTATTTATTTATGCTGAAAGGAGTGTGTAGGGCTGAGAGTGTAGGGTATTGCTAAATGATGAACTTGCTTCAAAGCATGCCATATCAATGAAAACTGATGAGGAAAAAATATTTGTATGTTATGTAGCCCTTTTTCAGACAACATAGGTGAAGTTTGTGTAAGCATCCCTAGTAGGAACTATTGCAAAGTTTGCTTTGTTTTTTATGTAAATTAGATATTTTTTACTTTTCCTTTTTTAATTCTCTTGCGCTGAATATTTTTTCTTTTTCTTTTTAACAACTTTTTACCACAAGATAGCTCCTAAGTTTCCCATTTTGATTAATTTCAGATGCCATAAATCAACACACAACAGAAAAGAAGTCACTGCATATATAATAAATCTGCCTAAGTGTACAAGTCTTTGTATGTGTTCTCTTCAATGATTAATACATATTTGATCTGAAGCACATTAAGTGCTGTAAAAATAATCTCAGGTGACATTGCTACATGCTATTTTTAATTCCATTTCTCTTCAGTGGATTTTTAAAGTACTTTAAAAAGGAGGTTAGTATTGTTCCTGTTATTTTACATATGAGAAAAAAAGAAGTGTCTACAAGTGAAAAGATGTGCCACAAAGTTGGAATTAAATAATGAAAACACCCCTCAAGCCTGATATTGAAATCACAGTCTCCCACTAACTAGCACTGTCTATCTTGTATGTTCTTAAATTTGCTAAATGTCTTGCTTGATTGGCCTGCAAGTTCCCAAGAAACCTGGTTCTGTGCTGAAGTACCTGTTGTGACAATATGAGGACAGGTTTCCAACCCAGCACTCCACTGCTACCCAAGATAATTCTGATTGAATGACATGGAAGAAAGCCGACTGGCACTTGTATAGAAGATTGTAGGTCTGGGTTGGACGCATCCCAGGAGGGCACCACAGCTGCCAGATGCACACAGTACAGCAAAGCATGTCCCAGCTTATTTCTTCAAACCAGCCACTTCAGATAACATCAGTTCAGAGGTCACCAAGCAAGAAGGGGGTTAAGTTCAGCCTGGTGGTTACTGCAGTAAGATGAGATGAACTGAACCATTTTAGGAATATCTGTTCTATCCACTGACTTTATAAACACCTTTCTTTAGGAAGGCTGCATTGCAATTATGCCTTTTCTCTGCCTGTGGAATATTAAGCATATCAAAAGTAGGTTCATCTGTATGTGTCTAAGACAGGCAGTCTTCCAAACTCTATTTCAATGTTTTCCAATTGTACAAATCAGATATAAATTCTAATTTTCTAAGTATTTCAGAAAATATAAGATCCAAATATATGTGTGGTTGTCTAGACCTTCCTATCCTTTTAAAAAATGAGTACCAAAGAAACAACAAATGCAAAAAAATTATTCCAGTGTTTAGACACCAATTAAAAGTATTATTTCCTTTGGTATTACTCTGAATATTCTACTTAAAGTAGTGATGACAAAGTTGAAAGTCTCCAGTGGATGCAGTTTTCTAAGCAACTCTCCACTGACTTTCAAATAAAGGTATTGTGTTAGCAGTGTGGAGTGTGCTGTAGGAGGCAAGCACATGTGAGTTGCTGAGGCAACATTCAGAGCATGGCTGTAAACTTTTTCTTCCTAAAGACATCTTCAGTTTCTGCTACTGTTACCATTCTGCACTACCATCCATCCTCTTTCATTTCTTCCTTTACAGCTGTTTGTGAGGCCATCCTCAGATGGCCTCAGATCCCTGAAAGCCTTAAAAATAATCAGTTTTAGTGGCCTGGCTAACAGGGTGTTCAATAAACAGCATGATTTAGGCAGTAACTTGGGAGTGTTGTATGGCTGTAGAAAGTATAAGACACAGATAGAGCTTAGTTAACTGGTTTTAACTCCTTTCAAAGAAAGTTGCTCATGGCAGCACTGAACTCAGAGCACTATATGATTAAGCCTATTCTCAGATTACTTACAGTGTCACACATACCTTGTAAAGCATCCCAATTATCACTTTCAAATAGAGAGGATAGTACCAGAAACCTATCCTTAAAGTTATTTATCAGAAAAATTATTGTAACTAAAGGATTAAAAATCAAAGGTGGAAAACAAAGGTAAAAAACAATGAAAAAATTAGCTAATACTATCTGTAGAGTTTTTAATTAACATGGATGGGTTCCCAGTATCTATTTTAGTTCTACCTTTTAATAGATCACTTTATATGGTATATAAGAATCTATAAAAATATATGACCTATCCAAATATCATTACCACTCTGCACAGTAATGCAGATGGATAAAAGTGACAGAAACTAAAAATGTCTTTAGGAAGAAAAAGTGTGCATGGCCTTTACACACCAATTATACTTGGTAGAATTGACTTTGAAACTTTCACATTTGTAAATTCCATTACTTTATTCAAATTGAAATCCATAGTAGAAGGCACAAAAATGTTGTTTTGTATAATGCTTTTGACAGAAAATATTTTTTTATGGCAAGGTATTTCACACCTTTTTGCTCGAGTTGTCTGGATCATTTATATTGAGTGACTTTGGTGACCATGATGTTTATTTCAGTGTTGATTCTTCCAAAGAGTGTCAGACTAAGATGTTAGAAAAGAATGAAGATTAAGTGGAAATATACCTGAAAATGCAATTATGACAAGCTTATATTTGTTTACTTTACAGAAATATACTTTCTGAATGAAATGTAAGTGACTTTACCTTCTTCTACAGCTACAGCTTCAGACATACTTTGGATTAATGAAAAGTCCAAATCTAGTGTGAAGATAAGAATTCGTACATCAGATTGAAAAAAAATGTTTTTCCTGTATTCATATCAACAATTAGGAAAATAAAAATTCATGACTGATTTTTCATGTGCTTGCAGTAAAAATGTGCATTTCTGCACATCCTATAGTAACATGGATATCTACTCTTCTTCCCATGGAGAAAACCATTAATAGCAAATATAAACTCTACAAGCGCTTACAACCTAGTGTCTGCAGCCTCATAAAGATTGTCAAACAGCAAAACTAGTCTAAGAAAAGCCTGATTGAAAACAAAACAAAACAAAACAAAAAACAAACAAACAAACAAAAACCAAAAACAAACAAACAAAAAAAAACGGGTTGTCTAATGTTATCAAGAACTGAAAACTGGGGAATGCATAAATATACATTTCAGTATCTAACTGTAGGCTGCTGTTGAAATCCAGAGTAATTGATCATCAGAATTTTCTTTGAGGTAGATGACAGATATGTTACTATTTCTGTAGCTTGAAGAAGATAAAGGCAAATGTGGTTGATAAATACATTGTTTTGAGGGTAGGTTTTATAGCAACTCTGCTAAACTACAAATAAAATCTTTCATTATAATTGTTTTTAGACCGCAAAGAGAATAATAAATAATTTAGTTAAAATCTTTTTTTCAAACTTTAGCTTTTTGTGTGCTATTTGCTTCATATAAGAAGTACATACAAAACATATTTCTCATTGAATTGAAAAAATGCATGAATGTGCTTTAATTTAAAAAGAAAGATTTCCTCAGTAGTCTTAATAACAAAATCCTGGACTTTATTATGAATTTCAGACAAAAATCTTACTATTTGTCAGTTTTGCTTTTGCTTTGCACCACAGATCCACAAAAAAAAAAAGCAAACAAAATAAAAGCCACTTGATCCTCAAAAGATGTGTAAAGCAAAATATTATGTAACTATTCTCATATAACATTATGACCATGAATTCATTTGACAGATTTCTGTGGGATGACCTATCAAACACTACAGGCAGCACACATCAGAGCATCTGTTTTGAAGTAAACTGAAGGGATCTGTTACTAGAAAATGTAACAATGTAATCATTACAACGTACATTTCCAATTGAGGCTTTCATTGTTAACTTTCAGTGCCTCCTGCTGGCATAAATGCGGGACTTCTCACTTCCAAGAAAAGGAAGTAAACCTTCCTCATGCTGTTGCCCTGTAACCGTTTCAATCAACATATCCTAGTTTTGCCTAATGCTATGTAATAATGATTTATCTAGTTAGCAAATCTCAGAGTTTCACTCTGTGTATCTGGTACTATTTGCAATAAAAGTCCTATTCCCAGGATGCAGGTTCTCCTGGCACTACCATAATTTTCAGTGTAATCTTCTGGATTTTTTCCCTTCTGAAATCTCAGAAATCTGAATATATTGAAAAAGCATTATTTTTTATTATTATTATTTTTTTTAGCTCTGTGTACATCACATTACTGCCAGATAGAAGGTGAAATGTAACTGAAGAGTTTTGGTGTGTCTATGGCCCAGTCTACAGTGTAATAGCATCTTCACTCAAGATGCTCTCATGTGTCTCAGGATACTATTCAGAAGTGCTAGGTGTGACCTCATAGTCCCAGAGTTTCCAGGAGTTTTAAATACAATTGCTTTTTCCTGCAACTTTATCAGGCCTAGACACACAAGCTCTTTTAGAAGAGCTGCTGGGAGATGCTGACCCCACATACTCACAGTGTCTGTTGGAGACTGCTAACTTATTTCCTACTTACTGAAAAACCCAGAATCCTACAGGGGGTGAAACATGTCCCTTGAACAAAACAAACTGCTAAGTACATACATATTTTCCCAAATTTTATCCTCAGGAAGTCTTTCCAAGACAGAGAGAACGATGAATTTAGACACTCTTAGGGCATTTTGGTATCACAGCAGAGACATGAGCTACTGCTGACTGAACCTGGCAGAGAATCAGAAACAGCACAGGCCCCAGTGTAGCAGCAAGCCCAACATGATAAACCCAGCTGACAAGCTGATGCAGCTAAGCTGCTGCCAACATATTTGCATGGTGCCATCTCAGGCTGCACAGACCTATTTTTTTGAGGTGACACTTGCCTGAACAGCTCTTCCTCTTCTGCCTTGAAACACAGAATTTAGGCAATTAGATATTCAAAGGGATCAGGCCCTCATTTCTCTCTTGGCATTGCTGTGGACAGCTGACTTTGGGGACCCATAAAAAGGGACTGCATCATATTCATCAGATGCCTAAACAAATTTATCTGAAACAGCTGCAGTTACATCAAATAGGAATACTAGCCTCAGTCAGGTGCTTCTAGAAGTAGCAAGGAATAAAGTGTGCTAACTTCTCAACTGTCTTTTGGGTGTTTAGTAGATACGACTGATTAAAGCAGTACTGAAGTTACACTATTAGCCATTTAGAAATGTCTAGCAACATTGGCATTGTCGATAGGTACAACAATGGCACACCCAACTTCTATGAAGTTTCTCAGCTTATTTGATTTTCGGTGTAAACTTTTAGCAAAGGTGAAGTCCAGGCAGGAACACAGAGATAGCTTAATTACTTTCTGTTTGAGCTGGTACAGAGACAGTAGGTTTCACCTACATTCCTAGGGAAAAAAACACCCCATAAAACAAGTTTTGAAACTGCTGCCCATAATCTCTCAGGCGAGATCCATAAGTGATTTGTACACCATAATGCAGAAGACAGAAAGATGGGCAACTCTTTTATACTCTTAACTGACAGGATGAAAATTTAGAATTTTCCTGATTATCACAGACGGTGGAACCAAGCCCAGGATTTCTACTCCAGACAGTAAAGATTTCTTGGTACTAAGGAACTGGAATTGGATTCATGACATCAACTCAGTAGGCTTATTCTTGGATGTCATAGTGCCAGCTCTCTACTATAATAGTCTATATGACACCTGGAGAATACAACTGATCACTGCATGCGTTTAAAGGGACAGAGGAAAAGGTACCAACACATGCACAAGCAACTCCTAATATTTACCAGAGACTGCAGAAGTACCACTTCCAGAAACAGAATACAATCCCATTATTGCAGTTGCTGACGTATTTTCCTAGACACCTCAAAATGGCTACTGCATATGTGTAGATCACATGCATAGTAGGAAGCACGATGAGGGTGATGAAACACTAGAATAAGTTGCCCAGGAAGGCTGTAGATACCCCATCCCTGGAAGCATTCAAGTTCAGGCTGGATGGGGCCCTAAGCAACCTGGTCTAATTGAAGGCATTCTTGCTCATAACAAGGGGATTTAGACTAGATGACCCATGAAGGTTGCGCCCAACCTAAATTATGCTATCATTCTATGCTGTAATGAAAAGGACCTTTTAATTTTCACTGAAAAGAGCTGAGGATGGCCAATACATCTTTAGATCAAATATAAGGTAGAAAATATGCACATCAAAATTAGTCTATTAGTTTTACATGTTTATATGTCTATATCAAAAAGATACCATGACGATAGCTTCAAAGCATTAATTTGCAAGCAATCCTGCATGAAAGAAAAAATGGAAATGCACTCAAGTGTACAATTTTATTTTACCAAAATCTGTGTCTGTCCTCTTATCACATCATACAGGGATCTCAGAAAGAATCATCTGAGAAGAAAACTACAGGAAACTAAAATCTCTTCACTGGTTCGATACACAATTGATGCCAGCACAGCAACTTGGAATTAATGTACAGAAGAGTTTTATAACTATCTCTTCCATTTAAAATACACTAGATAAATTTTTTTCCACAATCAAAAAATCTAGGAAACTTAAGCCTGAAACCCAAACAACTTCAGCAAATATTTTTCTAAACAAAAGCCATTCAAGTGAAATTAATTATTTCCACACAGCCAAGGGGAAGAGGATAATGGAGCCCCTGGGAATGGTGTCACTCCTGGAGAAAAAAAAAAGCCTGCACATATTTTAAGGTACCCTGAGTAGCATTTTTCATGTAGGTACTCTGGGCAGCTCTGTAACCTAACAAGGCATCCTGTGAAATTCATAGTGATGGGCAGTTCAGAAGGTAAAAAGGAGACTTTGTACACTCTAAATTCAAGCATGAAACAGGCTTTTAACCTCAGTGGATGGAGGTGGCCAACCACTGACAAAATGATTTATCGTGTTCTAGACTTTGTTATATTTTCTAGAAAGTGATATAAGTGATGTTCAGAGTAGTCTGTCTGGGAGTCTACTTTAAAATTTTGGGCAAGAAAAAGTGCTGGAGGACCAGTACTATGATTTACAGGGAGAGGAAATTCCCCAGACCTGCTATAATTCAGGAGTAGGGATGACATTATCATAAAGTATACCTTAAAATCATAGAATCATAGAATAATTAAGGTTGGAAAGGACCTTAAGATCATCTAGTTCCAACCACCCTGCCATGGCCAGGGACACTACACTAAACCATGTCACCCAAGGCTATGTCCAACCTGGCCATGAACACTGCCAGCGATGGAGCATTCACAACTTCTCCGGGCAACCCTTTCCAGTGCCTCACCACCTTTACAAGAAAGAATTTCTTCCTCGTATCCAATCTAAACTTCCTCTCTTTAAGTCTGAACCCATTACTCCTTGTCCTATCACTACAGTCCCTGATGAAGAATCCCTCCCCAGCATCCTTATAGGCACCCTTCAGATATTGGAAGGCTGATATGAGGTCTCCATGCAGCCTTCTCTTCTCCAGGCTGAACAGCCCCAACTTTCTCATCCTACCTTCATACAGGAGGT
>JAOEHY010045161.1:0-28349 GCA_025447955.1 Psilopsiagon aurifrons
GAGGACACCAGAACTGCACACAATACTCCAAGTGAGGTCTCACAAGAGCAGAGTAGAGGGGCAGGATCACTTCCTTCAACCTGCTGGTCACGCTCCTTTTGAGGCAGCCTAGGATACAGTTGGCTTTCTGGGCTGTGAGCGCACACTGCCTGCTCATGTTCATTTTCTCATTGACCAGCACCCCCAAGTCCTTCTCCACAGGGCGGCTCTGAATCATTTCTCTGCCCAACCTGTAGCTGTACCTGGGATTGCTCCGACCCAGGTGTAGAACCTTACTTATATAGTAATACACAATCCCAACAAAGAATGAACTTTGATGAAACCAGACAAGTTCTGCAGTAAAGGAATGATCAGCATCAGCAGGCAAGGATACAACACTGCACACAGCCTCTCCTGTTCTGAAAGACTGTTAAAAGAGATGGAGCCCGACATCGTGGACCAGATGGGCTCAGCAGCTTTATGGGTATTGGTCCATGCACTAAGGAATGATTTCTCTTCCTCTCTCTGTGTGCATGTGTATATATATATATGTATATATGTATAAGAGTGATGGTATATTGAAAATGTGGGATCTGAGCATGACATGAATGGTATAGAATAAAGAGTGGATACTGTACTGGGTTCAGCAGCAATAGCAGTCATTTTTTCTCCTTCTTAGCTGGTGTAGTGCTTTGTTTTTTACTTTCAGCCTGGGAACAGTGCTGATAGCACCAATGTTTTTAGTTGCTGCTCAGTAATGTTTAGTCTGACCAAGGACTTTCTGAGCCTCATGCTCTGCCAGGGAGGAGGGGAAGCCAAGAGGAAGCAGAAACAGGGCACCTGATCCAAACTGACCAAAGAGGTATTCTATAGCACAGCACGTTATGCCCACTATATAAAATGGGGGCAGTTACCTGGAAGGGTTAGATCGCTGCTGGGTCTGGCTGGGTATCGGTCAGCGAGTGGTGAGAGATTGTATTCTCTTCTTTTGTTATTTCCCTTATCATTCTTATTATTGGTGGTAGCAATAGTGGTTTTGCGTTGCACCTTATTTACTGGACTGTTCTTATCTCAACCCATGGGAGTTATGTTCTTTCGATTCTCGTCTTCATTCCTCTGGGAGTTGGGGGAGGAAAGGGTGGGAGTGGGAGGGAGGCTGAGTGGTTCTGAGTTATGGCTGGGCTTAAACCATGACATACTCCAAATTCAAAAAATAATTAATAAAATTGTGCTTAACTATATTTTGCTACTTCTGCCACCATTGCTAATAATCAGTTCTATGAGAACTGATATTTTAAGAATTACCCTCTTTTTGGTTATTATCTAAACTATCCTTCACGTTTCAGAATTTGCTGCCTTGAACGGAGATAGTGGTGTAGAAGGGAAGAAAGTTAGTAACTTAATCTAATTAATTTACATAAAATATATAAATTAAACATATAAAAAAAATACCTTCGCAAGATTTACAATTTCCTATATTCTACACCATTTTTTCTGCAAGGTCAGCAGTGTTTACCAAAACTGAATCTAAAGTACCATTTCCTCTCTTGGATTACTGCCTGCTTGGTGTCAGCTGTCATCACCAGCATTCTCTAATTCATTATTAGGGTATTTTTATTCAACTCTGTACTTCCCTGGTGACACAATTTGCAGTAGTACTGTCCTTTTCATCGAATTAAAGATAACTCTATTTATATCCAGATCTGTCCTTAGGGAGCCCTTAGTAAACCAGGGATATAACTTTTACTGTTCTGCCTAAAATGACTTTGACCAAATTCACTTTGTTCTGTCCATGCTGTTGCTGTATCTTTCCATTTCTGTCATCTTACTATTCCATCACCATCACTGTCTTTCTTTAATGCTGAACAATTGTTTCATGCTTTCTAGTCAGGCTTGGTTTACCCATATGTTTCTTGTTTCCTAAAATGACTTGGTTTGTGCCATGTGCAAGTATTACGTCTAATTTCTCCCAGTTTAAGTGATTTAAGTAAGTTAAGAGTTCTTTACTTAATATGCAAACTCTGACAGTTAACATGACACAGCGTCATTTTTCATTTTCATGTTCTCAAGTTTCTTAGCCTGATTTGCTGTATTCCTCTCACTAATTGCATAGCTTAACCAATTACACTTCTCATGAGTATGATATGTAGATGTTTCTGCTTTTCATCTATGATCCTACGGCTTATTGTTCATTATTGTATCTTCATAAGCCTAAATCTGCTCTCTTGTATGAAACAAGGCTTAAAGACTACCTGAATTTCTATTACTCTTTCCTCCTATTTAAATTACATGCACATTTTAGCAGTTATATAAATTTTGACCCCCAAAAGTAATATCAAGTGCAACAGGTATCAATTGGAGTCTCTCCTCCTGGTCTATGCTCTAAGCAGAAGGAAATTTCAAATTTATTAAATTGAGAGTGAAAGAATACAATAGCTCTGAAAATGTTTTCACTCAGGAAGTTTGTGCCATCAAAGCAGAAGAATTCCACACCAATAAGAGAATGGAAGGCATCTTCCAGAGATGCTTTAATTTGTATTGCATGTTCAAAATACTACACAGAGAACCAAAACCAGTTTTGTTCCTGAGAAAGATATGAGCAACGTTATCTGGATTTTAGAGCTTAGGAAACAGCAAGGGAGAGTTATTTGCTGAATACCTTGCCATGAGTCATTCTATGGGCTGGTCTCTCAACTGCAACATCTTAGAGGTACCAGAGGAGCCGGCTATAACTATGTCAGGATAAAATACAGGTGTCTACAAGTAGTTTTTACAATTTAATTTTTTTTCTTTCTTTACCAGGGAAGCTATAGTGAAGCTTGTGAATATTTCAGTCAGGCTTATGAGACAGCAAAAACTTTAAATAATTTGCCCTTAGTGGATGAAACAAAGGCTTACTGTGGCATTGCAAAGGCTCATAAACTGATGGTGCCATTTAACAGCCATATAGAAGCAGAAGATCTCATCAGCCTCAAGTATCTGCTGGCATGGAAGGAGAGCAGAAGTGACATGTGCGCTGACCCTCTTACAGTTGGTAAGACATTGGTTATGAAACACATTAGTGCTGTATTGTCCTGAACTGTTAAGTCATTTTTCTTGTAGACTTTTATTAAATTATTTCCTGGGCTTAAATCATGTGCTGAATGGGGGTTAGATTTACTCCTTTTCTGCTTATTTTAAAGGCTGAATTAAGTAAGCTTAGTAACAGGGAGAAACAAGGAGAAAACCGGGAGGAAAAAATGTAGCAGGGAGAAACAGATAATAGCAGTTGCTATGGATGGTAACTTACGCTTTTTCAGTGCTGTTTTCCAAAATCAGTTACGTTCAAGCAGTGTTGTATTAGTTTTTTCAATTATCATTATTTTAATCCTTAAAAAAAATAAATCTTTGTTCCTGGTCAGTTTTCCATGTGCATCCCAGGATAGTTCCCTGTTTCCGAAAGTAAGAAAAAATTTCTGCTTGATATAGGGGGCATAGTTTTGAATTCAGAAGAATATGCTGGTTTATTTTTAGCATCCTTTTACTTGACATTGGAGAGGAAGGAAGGAATAAAAGAGAAAAAAAGCTACTCTGTTTTCTTCATTGTGTTTCCTTATCTGAGATAAACAGCAGAGGAGGACTTTGTATGGAGCAGACCTCTTCGTGTTTTAAATTTTCTTAACTGTTTTTCCCCTGTACTATCTGTTAATACAAGAAAAACTGAATTATGCATTCTCTCCAAGCATTAATAGTGTTAAACTATATTGTTCTTTGGAAGGAAAAAGGACAAGTGTACTGCATCTTAAAGCTTTCCTCTCTGTATTCCTGTGGAGTGTGAATCTGGAGTATAGTAAAAATAAAAGACAGCTGAGCCAAATTCATAACATGGAGCTTCAGAGTTACTAGGTCCAAATTCCCCCAGTTATCATACTCTCAAAGACAAAGAACTGCATGTCTGCTGTTTTCTTTTGTATCTTTTCCTTTCATAGAATTTGAAAATGAAGTATAACTTTAATTGTAAATTTTATATATAAAATAAGTGGTTAATAGACTGATATTCAAACATGTTAGCAGCTTAATAGGAGCCAGGATACCAGAGGCAGCACTGGAAGCAACTGAAAGCTGTGGAGCAAAGACATTCACTGGCATGCTGAAGTGACAACAAATTAAGTATCACACTCTTTGAAGTTCTAGTGATGGTAATAGGCAGTCCTTTCTCAATGATATTGTGTTTCTTTTTCAGTGACTGTATATATTTATGATTTTTGCCTCAATAAGTGAATATCCAGCACTTTCTCAGATTTTGGTGGCTGGCAGAGTTGATTGGGTGCATGTCTCCTGCGAAGGACAGTAAGTTCCTAGACCTGTAGTGCGCATGCCAAGAATTCCAATGTGGTCAAATACAAAACCAGTGTCAAGCAATTTTATATGTATTTCACATGAGGATCATTACCTGTAGCTGATGTAAATAGGAGGCAAGGAAAAATCAACAGCAACAACAAGACAACAGGAGCCTCAACAACATAGGATTATATTTGCATCTTCAACATGCATTTTCCTCCTTTTACCTAAAGAGGTTTTCCATTCCACTTTTATGCATTGCTTTCTCCAGTCAGTTGTGAAACTTGTTTGTATCCTGAAATGATATGTTCCCCTTTAAGCTTGAGATTCATGCTTCTTTTCAACGGCACTTCAGGGATAAAAAGAGTATGATTAGAAAAACCCTTTACGTCCTGGCAAGCATGATTCCAGAAACAAGTTTTGCCTGCTGAGATTCTCTTCCTTCTGCAATTCTGCCTAGTTTACCCTCTGTTACTTTCAGTGTTACAGTTTTTGTTTTAGTTCCAGTTAACTCCAGGAACCCTGTGGCTACTGCATATTTAGCAGCTCTTCCAGTTCAATATCATTCTTCTCATTAGTGCTCCAAGCTTACTCTCATGATACCTCAGATTACATCCAGGAAAACATAGTGTCACACTGTCAGCACAATCTGTAACATTCTTCATGTTTTGTGTGCCAAATCTCTTGTTAGCACTGGCATTACATTTTTAATACCTTTGTCTGGCAAAACATGACCTGGCATTAATTCAATATTAGGATTCACTGGCTTTGAGTTTCAGGTACAGCCTTTATCCTATGTTCCAGGAGAATGTCTATGCATCCTGTGATGAACTCATCACTTCAGAAATTCCTGCTGTGATAATAGGACAGTAATTCTAGCTCTTTCAAACAGCTCAGCATCGATAACCTACTAGATTTTTCTCAGTCTTTTTAGGATAAAACAGCTAAAGACAAGATACAATGCTAATTCTTAATCCATGGGGGATTTTAGTGACAGGAAGGTAATAAATTTTTATTCCTAACTGTTCTGACTGAATATTTCTGTGACAAAAAAAAAAAAAAAAAAAAAAAAATAAAATAAAATAAATAAATCAAATCAGAGTAGTTTCTGTATTCTTAGGCAAAATAAATACTTAGACTAGTAGAGGAGCAATGGCATTTAAATTCAAGTACTGCCGTGTATCTTATGTCTTTCAACCAAGGCTTATTTTCTAAATCAATCATTTCAATAACTAGGCAGGAAGAACCATTAATTACTCAACTTATCTCAACATTTATTAATAAAATGGATGCTTTGACCAAAGTTGTCATGGACAAAAGGGACAGGATTGTCAGAAAACCGTGTTTAGAAATGCAAAGGATAATGTGTTTCCATCTCCTGCATTTGACTTGATCGCCTGTCTTCACTTAGAAAAGAAATATTTATGCCATTGTGAGATGTCACTGCAAGAACAAATAATTTTTTTATTGATCTTTTATGGTTAGTCAAACATGTTTTCAAAGCAATCAGCAGAATCATGTTAGATGACTCCATGTTTGAACCTAAAAAAGAACCTACAGCACAACTAACATTGATGAGAAAATACTTCACAAGTCTTTCAATAAATAATCTGCAAGGGAGAAGAATAATTAAAGGTGCTGAAGGCAGGAAAATTTTGGATCAGATTTTTTATATTGATTGCGTGAAATGCTGACCAGGAATTGTGTTTTCTGTGAGTCTGGCAGCTTCTAGGTCATTGCATCTAGGAGGGCTGTGCCTCAGCAACAGGCCTTGGACAGTTGAAATCATCTAAATGCTTTTAAGAGTAGATTTAAAATGTATCATTTTCCTCATACTAAGAACCCTTCAGTTGTTTTCTTGAGAAACATAATGTGCTTTTGAGCACAATTTAGATTTATATTTCTTAACTTCAGAGAACTTTGACAAACTGGCGCATTTTACAATCGCAGCCTTTCTGCGTTTTCTGTTTTCTTGTTTTGTTTTGGTCTTGTTTTTATTTCTTTATTTTTTTTTTTTTTTTTTTTTTTTTAATGGCCATAAATGCAGCATAAATGGTTGTCTTACCCATATCATCAATTTTGAGGTCCTGAGATCAATGGAATTATCTTGTACCATCAACTTCAGAACTATTTCTAGCATTCCTCTTTAGAATGTGATAAACTGCTTTTTTTACTATCTCTTCTTTCTGAAGAACACTAATTTCAGGAAAACTTCTAACAGTAAGAATCTTGTCTTTCCTTCTTTAATAGGTACCTCAAATGCATGCTAAATGAAACTGTTATGCCATGGCACTGTACCCAAAATGCTTGACTGTACTTGAGCAAATCAAAACCAATCTTCATCAGGAATACGCATTGTAAATTAGGTTTTGTATTTGACCAGTAAATATGCCTTGGTGCTAGCAGATTTTTTGATCTGAGAATATTTAAGAGAAAGGGAAGGTATGATGTACTGATCAAAACTATAAAACCAGCAAGTCTTTGTACCTTACACAGATAAACATCCATAAAATAGTTTTTATGTGATATCAGTGGAAAAGTAGTGGTTTGGGTTAGCAGGTTCCTTGCACTGCATATTTCATATTTAAATCTCTATCATAGATTTTGGCCTATCGTGATACTGATGTAGGACTACCAGAATTGTGCACATGCATGCACTCCCTCAAAGCCACTGTTTGTGTCTCTGTTGTATTTATTATTTTAAAAGGTCTATTCTTCAGTTAGCATGTACAGAAAGGAAATATATATTAGCTTGCATGGTGACTGAAATTAGCATACAGTCTTACTATTTTAACATGTTTCTTCTTGATGGTGTATTAATGGGGTTTGTAACTATGTTGTTGAGTAAAGTTAGTGACAAAGTAGCTAGACTGAATTTGAACAGGACAAACTATGACTTTCTTGCCAGACACTGCTATAAAGATGATGGGAGCGACTCAGGCCCTCACTTTGGGAAGTTGAGAGCATGCCTGTGCCTCACAAGAACCTTCTGGGGCCCATCCTCCTCTCAGCAGTCTGTTCACTGTGCAAGAGTCTGGATGTAAGATCTGTTATGGACAGTTCTATATGTTTATGATTTATGTCAATATCAAATTGTTAATATGACCAAAAATAATGAGAAATTGAAAGGACTTTAGAGACGGGTTTCAGTGTTTTCTGAGAATATACAGCTGAACATGAAATAAGGGAATTATACACTTGTTCCTATTGTTGAATAAGAGCTATGATTTTAAATTATTGAATGGCGTGTGACCAAGTACAGACTCTGAGGCTGTCCCTGTGCACAAAGGCTCACTTCTTCATAAGCATGTTTCAAAAGTAGCTAAAATGCTTCAAGTGTCCCCTACTGAAATTTACAGGATAGCTTCTGCCCATTTTTGTGGGGTTTACTGATTCAAATAATTTGTTGTCTTCTGGAAAAATACTGTGGTTAGAAATGCCAAAATATGTACATTTTAAAACAATTATTATGAAAAAAGGTTTAGAGGTGGTTCTGTCTTTTTTTTTCTCCTTAAAATTTTCTAAACTTATACTTCCTCTGCTTGTTCATCTCACCTAGCACTCAGCAGTTGCTGAATTTTAGCTTTTCTCACATTTTTTGTTTAAAGAATCTCAGTCCTTTTTTTTCACTGCTGTACCTTTGATATTAATGCAAAATATCTTACCTAATTGTTGAAAACCAGCATGCTTACATATAGACATTGGTGACATGGAACAGATGTGTTTCAGAAAATCAGCTTATGTGCTCATTGTGGTTTAACCCCAGCCAGCAACTAAGTACCATGTAGCCATTCATTCACTTCCCACTTCCCCTTCTATAGGACGGAGAGAAGAATCAGAAAAAAAGAAACAAAAAAAATCATGGGTTGAGATAAGAGTAGTTTAATAATTTAACTAATGTAAAATGTAATAATAATTGTAATGGAAGTGAAAAATAGAGGAATAAATCCCAAGAAACCCAAGTGATGCACAGCTCACCACCCACTGATCAATGCCCAGCCCATCCCCAGGCAACAAGTGGCATCTCCTGGCCAACTCCAACTCCAGTTTCTATACCTAGCATAACATTATATGGTATAGAATATCCCTTTGTCTAGTTTGGTTCAGCTGTCCTGTCTGTGCTCCCTCCAGGCTTCTTGTGCCCCTCCTCACTGGCAGAGCATGAGAAACTGAAAAGTACTTGATTAGGGTCAACACTGTTCAGCAACAGAAGCAGTGAAATGTTATCAACATTATTCTCACACTAAAGCCAAAGCACAGCACTGTACCAGCTAATACAAAGAAAATTAACTCTATTCCAACCCAAACAAGGACAGCGGTTCACATATTTTATTTATTGTTAATTGGGATTTGGTTTAAAATATTTGATTAAGTCTACTTATTGATATACTTTGATATTTTTAGAAAGTGAGAGTGATTATTGCTTGAACTAGAAAAAAAATCAGGTACAAGGAGAAGAACTGAGGGTGGCAGGGATGTTTTTGTCACATTGTGATGAGCAGCTGGACACAGCAGATTCTCAATGAAGAGTCTGAGAATACAGTTTAAATGTCAGTTTAGCTGCGAGTACAGTAGCTTGTTGTGTTTTCTGCTGATGGCTGAAGTTTGAGGAGGAAGTGTTGATATTCAGTGTTCTCGTGCTTTGTACAAATGCACTATCCAGGTTTTCTTCCTGTGATTTTTTGTTTCCCCCCCATTATTTTAGTGCTGCCTTAATTGGGATTGCAACACAGGATCAGACTCAGGCCAGGTATGTGGATTGGCGGTACCAAATTTGAGATTATTTGTAGAATAATTTGATGTTTAGCCATGGAATAATGTGGTAGAAGAAGTTTCTTCATAGTCTTAGCCAAGAGTTGGCAGTTCATGTATAGCTAAGTGGTGTTATAACTTAAAAATATTCATTATCATCCTACCTAATGTGATTCTAAGTATTCTTGTCATCAGTTATACGTAAACATCTTAACCAGAGGAGGAATTGGATCTCATCTAGATTTTTTCTTCCATCTGATACTTTCAATGGAAACACCTAAATCTCACCATACATATATTTCCTTTCGACACATCCTGTGCTAAACATTGTTGGCATGCAGCTGTGTTTTCCCAGACAATCTTTGTAGATCAGCAGAAAATGTTTTCCTAAATAAGGTGAATTGTTCTTTCTTGTGGGGAAAAAAAAAAAAAAAAAAAAGTTGAAAGTGGTGTTCAAACTACAATATATTGTCAGACTCTTTAGTGTAGCTTTATCCACTGAACTAGCGTAGTTTTGTGCACTGCACTCTCAGTGCTTCTTCCAAATTGTAGTTCCCTACCAGTTTAAATTCTCAGGGCTGAAGCTCAGTCCTGCTCTGATTCTCTAGGTCACTTGAATGGTACAAAAGAAACAGAAACTCTTTCCCAGCCACATTAGGACACTTCCAGAGAAATCCTTGATTTGGAGGCACCTAGGTGTTTTAGCTTTGCCTACAATCCAGAGCATAAGAAATGCATTGACAACGAGAAGAGTCATAATGCAGAGCAGCTGGCAGCTGAAACCATATTTCTTTTGCCCAAAAAATCTCTTTTTATTCTTTTCCATAATCACTAGGAATATATCATGATTTTTTGGAACAGTTTATGAAACTGTCGTTTTCTGTATGTTTTTCGTCTTTCCCCATCTGTTTGGGGTCCTACATTTGTTTTGTCTTTTGTTCTTCACTTTCATATTACAAATTATTCTCTCCCCACTTTTTGGCCCCACACCTTCATTCCAAACTCAAATTTTATGTATGCTTCCAGTCAATGTTCAAAGAGCAGAAATCAGTTGCCTCTATACACTGTAATTTGCACCTCAATCTATACCTTATTAGGTGTATCTTCTGTGCTTGCCGTAGAATCAATAAGTGGTTTTTTTAAGAGTGGTGTTTCAGTTTCTTCATACTTGCCATTCTGGCACTGATCTTCATGCTGTGTCTTTATTACACTGTGATCAGAGAATACACTGGGAAGAATCACACTTCCTATTGAATATCACAGTTAATTAGTTAATAGAAAAATGCAAAGTATCAAAATAGCCCTTAAAGAAGCCTTAATCACCTGTGTGAATGGATTTACAAAGTTTAAGGATACAACTAGTGTTTAATTAGCTTGAAGATCCAAATGCATGCTTAAGTAGATGACCATGCCCCCAGGCTCATACACATGTTTCTACTCAGTTAGTTAAGCATTCAGTGTTATCTGCAATACAAAATATTCTCATCTAAGGGCTAATACAAATCTTGCCACAGAGCTAAGTAATGATACAGTATTTTCCATAGTGTGTCATACAAGTGCATCATTTTGAACATGTAGCTACTATCCTACAATACTGAAAATAAGTGTCAGATAGAGTAATTGACCAGCGGAGGCCAATTTGAAATTGTTGTGAATCAAAGGGGGTTTTCGTATTTTTGCCATGGTTGCTACAGTGTTTTAGTCCAATTCCTTTTCCTAAAAATTCTGGAGCATTTTTGGATTTTTGAGATGTAGTTGCTATGGATGTTAGTCAAACAGTGCTGCTAGTGTCAGCTCCTGTGGGGAATTAATCTTCTGCAGTGTTTTTTTGAAATGGTAAGTGTAGGTGCCCAGCACCATCATATCTAAACTTCATTCTTGTTCATATGCTGATGATAATGTCTGTGAAAGCCTGTCCTCAAACTATGTCTCTTTTGTGAAGGTGTATTTCTCGATGCTTGATATTTACAAACGATGTGAACACAGACATCAAGCTGTCTGATTGTGCCCACATACCTCAGCCAGGGCATAATTAGTACTGTGCATTCAACTCATTCCTGATATAAAATTGAACCTGAAAAATGGAGGTTGAGTATGCCATATAGTAGTCCTGCTCAGCTCATGTTGTGCACCCATGGGATTTGAGGAATGAGAACTTCAGATCATGCCCCAGTAGCTGGTGTCAAGGAAAATCAGAACAATATAGTTGGTAGGAATCAGGAGGGGAGAGGGCAACATGCTGCATAATATTGGTAATTCTGGGCTATACACTGACTTCTTATCTCTTGTGTAGATCTTGCAGCCCTCTGTTTACCTGAATTTTTTGTTCTCCTGGTGGAAAATGTCACTTCAGGGTGCCATGGAGCCCAGTCTTTTGACTTCAGATCCTTTCACTCTGCCAAACAGCATCTTGAGATGTGTAATTCCCTGAAAATAATCTTATCCTCACTGCTACCTTTAGCTCTGTTTTGAGAATAATATTAGAGCAAATTGTATTTTATTTTGTTGATACTTCTACAAGTATGCACACTTATGCACAGTAAGAAGAGAACTGAGATGAAATATTGATGATTTTAAGCAACTGATATATTGGAGGATATCTGGGTTTCTGTTCTTGTCATCTCTTATATATCTTGAAATAGCTCACTGTTTGCATGGGGGAAAGCAATATTTCAATTGCTGTATTAAAACCTAGTAGCTAGTAATGACAGCAGCATGTTAGCTGTGATTACCAGAAAAAGATTGTTCGGACTAATGACTTTGGAATTTCATTTAGATAAATTTAATTTTTGGTTAGTTCAAAATGAAATATTTCTTTCTCTCACATACTTTGAGTTTATTAATTATTGTAGTGCAATTATTCTAGCTGTTTGGAAGGTGGAAGTGCATGTGGATTATATATACATGTGTATGTACATACAGAGAGAGAAACTGTACGGCAAAGAGAGGAAAATGTAAATACGGTAGAAATTGTGGACCAAATACTGCTTTTTGTTATGCCCAAAATATTTCATTGAGTTGCGGCGGGATCACATAAGTGTAACTATGAACAGAATTTATCCCTTTTACCTGAGATTCATTATGAAAAGCAGAGGTTCAAATAATTGTGAGAATTGCTAGCTTTGGTATGCTGGGAAACATAACCTAGATAAAAGGGAGATTCTGACTGAAGGCATTCTAATAAACGTTAGTGTAGGCATTCTAATAAATTTTAGTGTATTATATTTTGTATTTCTAAAGTGTGTTGCTTGAGCATTTGAGTTGAGAAGCACTGAAAAGTGTATTACTAATCATAGTTGTAGTATGTTTAAGCAACGATCATACAAGTAGAATTCAGAAGATGCATGAAGAATTCTAATACCTCCGTAGGAAAATACGGGGTTAAAATGGATAATATTTTAAGCAGTGTTCAGTTGACTTGATGTGTGGGGAGAGACTGAGCAGTCCTGGCTAATGACTCGTAGGTACTGAATCCTCAGGTCTCTCAGGTGGTTTCACTCGACCAGTTTCAGCAGAATGATGAAAAGGTTGAGATAAAATAAACTGACAGTTGCTACTCATCGCAGGCAGCAAGCTGCACCCTGGCAGATGAGACCCTGGGAGCCCTCTTTTTTAAACAAAGGCTTTCACTACAGTGAGCAATGAACTCCACACAAAAAGGGAAAAGGAGAGAGAGATTGGCAGCTGGTGACCGACAGGAGGAGGGAAGGGAGGGAAACTGAGAAACACAGCAATTGTTGGCTAATTAGAAGCCATTCCCACCTACTTAATACCAACCCATTAAGCAGAAAACACTTTTCATCTTACTCTCGCTGCTACACATGACATTGTACTCCAATCAATACCCTCCCACCGGCTGCCCCACTGCCCACAAATGAATACATTGCAGTTCAAGAATGCAGTAATTGAGTTGGGGCAGTGAAACTGCAGCTCACAGTCAAGACCTTTCTCTGAAGATACTAATGTAGTGTTCATGATGCTTGGATAAAGAAATCAAAACCTTGTATTAACAACTTTCAACAACTGGCAAATGGACGAAGTCAGCAATGAATCCACTGTAACCTTTGACTGAAGAGACAATCAATGTTTATTTTCAGAGTACTTTTTCCCATTTGAGTAAGAGATCTAGAGGATTTGGACGCAGGTGTTTAGATTTTCCAGGGCATTTTGAACTCTGATCCTCAGTTATACCTACAGAATATATATATATATGCACATCATTATGTATATGCAACAATGCTTATCTGCATCTCTGTTCCAGTATATCTCACAGGGTTCCCTGTTTTCTGGAAAGTTTTGACGTAGTCTTAATCTTTTAAAAGTGTTTACAGCAGTTTGCTGGTTTGGTTTGGTTTAGTTTTGTAGGCTATATACAGTCTAGCTAATTTTTATTTCATTTTAAGTAAGTCCTACTATAATTTTTAGGGGTTACCTTAAAATGTGCAGTTTGGTCCACGTAGTATATTGTGTAGTAGATCTGGGATCTTACATTTTGACCATTAGGGATCTCACATTTAATTCTTACATTTAGATTCTTGCAACATTTTTTTCCCCCCCAAATTAAATCCCTTGTTCCCTGAGCCATCTGGAGCTGGTAATACTATGCACAATTTACAGCATAAAGTAACTCTGTGCAGGCTGCAGTGTGACTCCTTCTTCATGCCAATTTTGTCACCGCAGAATCAAAACAGCAGGACACTGTTACTCTCCCTCCTTGGTTAGACTGAAGAAGATATCAGTGTTAAGTCTTTTGGAAGTGCTGTTCCAAATGAAATCTCTCCATCCCTTTCAATTCCAAAGTCAATTGAACATCGGTTCAGGAACTTAGATTACTTACAGTGTAAGTTTTAAACAATCTTTCTGAAGTGAATAAATTGCACACTGTGACATCTGCTATTTGCAGAAAGAGACTACCATCATGTGTGTTATTCATTGCCATAACAATATTGTGGCATCTGCAGTATGGCATTTCTTCAGATGCCGATTGCTAAAGTTCTTCTTATGTATATAATTGTATAAGGTGCTGTTAACCTGCCTAGCTGAGCCTTGAACCCTTGAGTTAGGCATTATGTATGTGCAATAACTTAGCTACTACTTGAGGCTCTCACCATTTAACAGCTTACCTACAGCTGAGTCAGAGCAGTTAAAGCTAAGTGTAGTCAATAAGGCTGACAAACATTTCGCATCTTTTGAAATTGAAAACCAAATAACAATTTGCTATTTTGTTGCCTCTTTCTAGTTGTATTATAATATTTTAAGCTTATTAGTATAATTATCTTTAAATTTCACTCAATTAATTTGTTTCTTAATATTATAAAGAACCTTTCAGCCATCTTCTTTGTGTGTGCTCCCTGGGTATGTTTTAATACACGTTAATGACAATCTTAGAAAAGACCTGTCCTCAGTAGGGTCTGTAAAGGAGAAATAATTGTCTTCTGATGAAGAAAGATGGAATCTTCACCACTTGTGATGCTGCAGTTACCTAGGACATAGGAGTTGAATGTGATCAGGCATGGAGACAGAGGTTTTGTTTACTTAGAGATAATTGGATAGGACAATCAAAGCAGATATATTCAGATTCCACATAAACACAATCTGCTGCTTAAAATAATCAGTTTCTAACATTTGTTTCTATAAGGTGTAGGACTTTGATTCATTTAAACACATACATGTACAAGTTCAATCTTACTTTGACTAGATGCCAGTTAGAAGGATCATAGGCAGGCTAGGGAAAATGTGAAGAGCAGTTGGCAGTCTTTCTCAGTGCAAAAGCCTGTGGGGTTAATTTGAAGATACCCAAATCATCTTGGCAGCATAATCTCTACTCTTTTCCAGAACTGGAATTTAATGAGGCAGGACAATAAACATAGGATCACAGAAAAATAGTAATGGAAGGGAGTTTAAGAAGTCATCTTCTCCAGCCCCAATGTAGAAGCAATTATATTTATGTCATTTCTAGGAGAAGTTTGTCTTGCCTGTTCTTGAAAAATATGTCGCAATGGAACTTCCACAGCACCCATGGACAATCTATTCTAAAGGGTAAAATGATACAGGAAAAAACTAGAACATTTACCTCTATATCTAAAATTGCCTGTAATTCAAACTCATATCTATTCTATCCAATGAGGACTTCAAATTCATTACTTCCATCTTTGCAGTAATCTTGGGGGAAAGGAGTTACATGACAAGTGCTGGGGTTTAGAAGCAAATTTTATGATGATTTCTGAAAGGGATGTTTATAAGGATTACTTATTTAATTAGTAATTCGATATGACAGAATGTAGTTCCTTCTTATGAGCATGACTTCTGGAAGGAGGTAGAAAGAAGATGCAAGGATCCTGTTTCCTTTTTATATATTTTCCAGTTATATTGTCCAGTGTGACTAGTCCACTCAGCTGAGCATAGTAGATTGGTATTAGCCCCAAAAGGGCAGGAAGAACAAGGACTTCATCAGCAAAAATTAGATCAATGCAGAGAGAAGGGCTGCTGCTAATTCTTAAATGGTCTCTCTAAGTGCTGGGAAGCTTTGTTATTCGAAGTCTCTTACATAATTCAGGACTCTTCTCCTTACATAAGTTTCTAAAGCAGGAAAGCATCTAGATTTCTGAATTCATCTTATTGAGTTAATTCACTCATACTTCAGTTACTAGAGGTACACCTAACCTCAAATGAAATGCTTTAGGTCATTATTTATGGCAGGGTACTTCTTCTAGAAACCCAGGTGTGAGATCTGAACAGTCTCTTTATCCGTTTGAGACAGCATGTTTTCTTACCTCACAAACCAGACTGATTTTTCTCCAGGTTCAGAGTTCAGTAATTGAATCCATATCCTCAAATAAATATGATTACACTATTGCTCTGTGCCTTCACAACCGTCGATTCTTATAAAGCTGTACTAAGTCCTGTTTTGCCAGTCTTTTGTAAATAGAAATCAAAATATTTACAAGACAAATGGCTCATCTTTTGAGTCCTTATCAAATGCTTTTATTCCCTTTTCATAATTTTCCCCTCCCATGGCAAATTAAGGCATTTTGTTTTGGTTTGGCTTTTTTCTGATCTTGGGGAACCTTCTAATAGTCTTAGCTGCAAGAGTCTCCTAGGTCCAGGTTTTCAAGTCAAATTCATTTCTAAATGTCACTTCTCTTTCTGTCCTAAAATTTAACCATAGCGGCCTCCATTAGCTTCCTGCAGAGAAGCTCCTACCTAAGTTAGAAGCTGGCAAAGCTATATGTTTGCTTAGGACTCATTCATGAAAAAAAGTCTGAGCCTCTACTTGTCTTCTGCAGAAGTTGTAATTAAGGGAAGAGAGTGCAAAATGTGTCAGTCTCCAAACAGATAAAATGAGAACGTAAAACTCACTCAAACTGCATCCAGCAAGCATTCGGCTCCAGGAGACATTGCTTCAGGAAAAAGACTTCATCATAGTCGAACAGAATGAGTATCCTGTAGAAGCAGTTATGGCCAGGCAGTTAGTTGGTCTTCCATACATTTTTTCACATGAAATAGGGGTGTGTTTGATTTTCTTCTACCAATTTCAGTCTTCTCATTCTGCTGTGAATGCTCCAGATTGATAGATGGAGCCTCGCTGAGGAGTAAGGATGTTTCTTTCCCCTACTTAGATGTGCACTGATCACTGTTTTGGTCTTTATATTGTGAGATGCCACTGTGTTTGGGGATATTGAGGAAAGGAGTGTTTCTAATGGAAAGAAGAAAATTGTCAATGAACATTGTCAGATTTGAAATATGTTGTCTATTATTGATTTCCATAAGCTTAAGTGTTATGTTCAAGTTCTAATAATCATTGCATCTTCCATGCCTCTCTAGCTATAAATGTTCCCAAGTGTTTGCCTCTAAGGATGTATGTGTAAGACCTGCACATGTCCAACATTAACAGTTAGATTTAGTTAAGGGGAAAACATTTTTTTCTTATCCTTATAATTTCTGTGTACACCGAACTTTGTGGTCTAAATATTAAGGAGGCTGTTGCATTTTATTTAGACTAGACTGAGGTTTTCTATGTCCTGAGAATCTGTCTTCATGGATAAAACAAGAGCTTAAGAGCTTCTGAAGTAACCATTACTTAAACGTCTGAAGGATTGTACTCTATAGATTCCTGGGAACAGATGGAAAAAGCTTCCCTCTATCATTGTTGTTTTAATTGTGATTCTGAGGTGTTAGCAGATGATATGTTTGGTAGCTGCAAGAGTGAGCTGAAACTTTATTTTTTACTTACTATTTTAAATGACAGTTTTGATTAAAAAATGGATTATTCAAGCACATACCCCCAATATATTCAGTTTGGGGGTTTTGAAGTAATACTAATTCTTCATAGTTCTTTCCCTATTCCAAAGTTGTCTCCATTGGTTGATTTTGATGCAGTTGTCCAGGCTGTACCTCCTGACTGCATAAAATTTTTATTTTTAGATATATTTATATGTATATATATGTATAGTATGTGTATATATGTTTGACAGTTGCCTGGTTTTCATATCTACCTGAGACCCATGAGGCTCTTTCATATTTGCTTTGCTATACACAGTTTTGTTTTGCTAGTTTGAGGTTTTAGCCATCTTTATATACACTAAAAAGTAATATCAACAAACCATTATATAGCAAATATAATCACCTAAAAAGTTGGCCTCTAGAACAATCTCAGATGAAGCCACAGTGGCTCAGTCTCAGTAGCTGCCTGGAAGGGATGGGTTTACCTGCCTGATGGCACATGCTTCTGCGTGATGTATCTCTGATGCTGTATCTCTCCATGCTGGCACGGTATGAGAAGTGAGCAGCACTCCCCTGTTGCAAAGTCACTCTTTCCTCCTTCTTTTCCTGTCATGTTAGCAGTATTGTAAGCAGAAATACTTGAAACAACAAAGTGTGGCTTTTAAAATCAGTTTTAACTGAAACTGAATCCGCTAGTGGTAATTGTATATATATATTACATTCCTCTACATGGTGACTGTTTCTGAACCTTCAACCGCAACTGTTTTGTAAATCTGAGATTCTTTTAAATATAACCTTAAGGTAATTCAGAATTTCCTGGCTTTATTATGCTAGGGGTGGGGAGGGAGGCAGAATTGCTATTGTCATTTGACCGCTTTTACACACAAATTCCTGACACAAACTCAGGCTTGATTACATTAACTGCAATTTTATACATGAATGATTGCAAACTTGTGCCTGAAAATTTGGTCTACCTTGGTAACCAGAGAAAACTATGAAAGAGTTTAAGACATTACATGTATTTATGCCCAATCCATGGTATCCATTAAAAAAAATGCCTTTTTTAATAATCAGTGTGAAAAATAAGGTCTTTAATAGAAAATTGTTTCTTAATGAACAGGGTACTGTCTTGGAACAAAAGCCAGCATAAGAGATTAAACACATAACAGTTTTGTTCTAAGTGGGATTTTGGTGCTTTCAGGTCCTTTCTTCATGTAATTTATATTGACAAAATAACTTAATACTGCTCTTGCCCCTAATTAAATGAAATTGGTATTCTTTCACATGGATGCTTTATTTAGCAGCAGGGAGGTATAGCAGGATGTGAAATATGAGGAAAGAAGTAGTCATTTCATTGTGAGCTGAGGAGCAATGTTCACGAGCATGAGTCTTTGAACAAGGTTCATGAGCACGAGTCTTTACAATTAGCCTTGTCTTACCTAAATGACACTTATAGCAGTCAATTTCTATTCAGAAATGGGTCTGAATCATTTAATTGGAAATATTTTATATTGAGATTGTCTTTGAGTAAGAGCAACAAGCTATTGATTTAGTATATACACCTCTTTTCCTCTTATCTGGGGGAGCGTGCCTGCCTTTTGATTCCACTTTGCTTCCCCTATGTTCCTTTGAAATTATTATGAGCTTCATGATGTAGCCTAGCATGAGCAAGACGTGGCCCTTATTGCAGGCAGGAGTAAGAAAATCTTATTCTTCATTTTGTTTGCACAGCCTTACTATCCCAGATAGCAATGCCTTGCAGGATGCCTTTGCGAAAGAACATTCTTTCCTAGCATTTCACATCAAGAAACCAATGCAAAACTAATATTTTTAACACCTCTCTCATAACCGTCTACGGTTGTTTCGTTTACAAGAGGTGATCTAGGGCCAAATGCGGCCCTCGAGTGAGGGGGTGACTTGCAATTCTGCCAGAAGTTGCGTTTAGCCTCTAGAGGGTGCACTTTGATCCCTCTTGATCACACAACAGTTTGCTGTGACAAAAGCAAAGTGAGGGGGTGAATATAGCCACTTAGGCATGAACAGCAACATCACACACCAGCAGACACTGTTGAGGCAAGGCTCTCATCTTATGCAATAAACCATTTCTGCTTGTACTCTTCAGAGGTGGAACCTGCCTCTTTTTTTCACTGAAATGGGTGTTAGGTATTCAATCAGCATTCAGATTTATGCTTTAGATGCTCATGAAAGAGGATGCTTTCCTTCCTGTGCCCGTCAGTGGTGATGCTTGCTTGCAGTTATTATATTTCTGGAGTCATTTTTTTTTAGATACTAGCAAAAACATCCTGCCACATTTTACCTTTTGACTTATTATAAATCCTTTTTTTTTTTCTTCTTCTTCTTTAATGTGAAAAGTGTCTCGGGAACATAGCTTATCATTTTTCTGTGATAGATGTGTGCTTTAAAATGTAGTCTAAATTTGCTCAGAGAAAATCGCATTCAGGTCTAGTAATATAGTTGCATTCAGGACAGAATAAAGCCTGCTATTGCTACATCTGATTCAAAACAATGGCTTAATTGGCCAGGAAAATGTAGTTATCAGATGATAAAGATATGAGGTCAAGGGCAAGATATGCCTGAAAACAAGCGTTTTCCTGCCTAAAATTAGGCGAAGTTAATAGGTTAAATTTTGTTTATTGAATAAGAGAACCCAAAGTTGATTGATATAGTAATTTCAGTGTTTGCTATGGCAAATATTTAGCTCATTATCAGTTTTAATAGCATTTTGCAGAACAAGCCTTTTCTTGACATGCAGAAAATACTATTAAATTTCCCTGCATAGATACATTGTTATGACATGCAATAACTACTTGAATATAAAGGGTATTAATAATTTAAAAGGTGTTAACAAATTAGGGCCATCATTAAAAATAGACTTTGAACCATTTTGTAGAAAAATCAGATTGAGGTAGTGCTCCGCTCTTATGATAAAGAATTACAGCATTAATTCTGCAAAGTGAACTTATTGCTCCTATTCGTCTCCAAAACCCTGGAGCATTAAAAGACAGGAAGAATGAAATGATCACTGCATTTTTTCAGGCACAACAGCTCTAATATTTCCATCACAGTTCCACAGCTCAGCTTGCATGGTTGTGCTAGAGAAAAAAGCCCATAAACGTCATGCTTCTCTTTGTTTTGTTTTTGCTGGTCTTATGAAATCAGGTCGAATTTTTTTCAGACAGTTTATATTAATATACTGTGAATTTTGCTTGTACAGCATCTGTGCAGAGTACAAAGCAAACATTTCTCCTACGCAGAAGCTGTTCTTTTCTTGATTTTTAAAATGTAATCCTCAGTTTTCTTTTTCATTTTGTTTTTCTTTTCTTGAAATAGTTCATGACCAGAGCATTTCAAGGTTGAATTCTTGTTGGTTTGCGAATTATTAATTTGTTTTCTCTCCAACTGGAGATAAACAGAAATAAAATCACTTGTAAAGCCTTTGCTATATTATTTCACATTGCATCCTTTAAACATGCAGAAAAATCGATACCTTTTTTTTTTTTTTTGGTATCAGTACATTAGAAAACACATTTGTGATCCTTACTCGTGTGAGTAATCCCTGCCCATATAAATAGTTTCACTGCAGTAAGGGTTAGAATTGGACCCTTATTGTAGAAATAGCTCAGCTGAAAGATTTAAACAAGCTTTAAAAGGCTAAGTTTTTATGGTTGCTTCATTCCTTTTACTGTTTTCTTTCAGATGTATTTTGGAGAAGAAAAAAATAATTTCTGTTATTTTTGTAATAAATTTTAACATTTGAGGGACAAAGATACTAGGAGCTCTTTCAAGCCCTGAAGGCAGGAAAATATTTGTCCTCTCCCTCACTCTTATTCTTACTTGCCATGGTAGTCATCTCCCTTTATAACATTTCCTTCTGATCCACCTTCCTGAGTTTTCCCTCTCCTTTTCCGTGCACTTTCTGAGATCACAGAACCTATATGATACCCTCACTGTTGCCAGGCGCTGGGGGAGCTATTTCTTTTATGCCCATCTCTCAATAGCTGTACTGAGACACATGCCAAAAGTCCAGTGTTAAGATATGCTTAATTTTGGTATCATTTTCTTTCCAATGAATTTGTTTGTCAGCACCAGTTTTTATCCCTAAACTCAAGTCTCCAAAATTGTGAATGCTGCAACAGTGTTTAAATAAATCAGTGAGTTTCCAGTTGTGATTTTAGCAGAGTCGGATGTTGTTAAAGAACCAATCAATAAATGGTTAAAGCATTATTTATATAGTACCTCTATTCCTGCTGATACTGAAAAAGTCATAACACCATGATGTTTTTCAGGCAGAAGTGCATATGTTGATACAGACATAAAGAACATCTTTCATATACCAGTATACCAGAGTTTGATTTTCTTTTTAATCACACAGAATTTTATGTATGGAGAAGTATGATGGAGAAAGTAAAACACGCAGAGGAGAAAAGATTAGTGTTCTGATAAAGTAGAAAATAAGAGTAGCTGCGGTAGAGATACAGTTAGCAAGGGACATCAAGGATAGCAAACTATTAGTACGTTATTAGCCAGAGGAAGATCAAGGGAAGTACTAGTCTGCTATACAGCAGAGGGGAGAAACTCCTAATAGATAACCTAGGGGAGGCCAATGTGCTTTAATGCTTTTTTTGCTTTAATCTTCACTGAAAAGGTCAGCTGGGATCATGTGGCAAACAGTTTATATCTACCACAAAAAAAAGCAAGATCTAAGGCCAGAACAGGAGAAAGTAGGCTAGAGAGTACTTAGAGAAGTTAGATTTTCAAATCAGATGGGCCTCAGAAACTTCATCCTACAACATAAAAAACTGGCTGGAACTATCTGGAGGTCATTAGCCGTTTTTGAAAACTGATGGAGGTCAAGTCAGGTTCCAGAGTAGTGGAAAAAGACAAACCTGATGCCTGCTTTTAGAAAGAGAAAGAGGAGGAGCCACCAAGGAATTTCAGAAAGATCAACTTATGAACCCGTCTTGGAAAAATACCAGAACATAGAATCAAAAGTCTAACAGAGACCTAGGAGAAAACAAGAATATGCATGACAGCCAAAACAGATTTGCCAAAACTAATTGTGTAAAGCCAAACTAATTAACAGGGCAAGAGAACTTCTGTGTAAATAGGTTAAAATAAGGAGAATATATGTTATAGTCTGAAGCTTTTAGTATAGTCTTATACACAATATTTATTAGCAAATAGTGAAGCATGGACTACATGAACCTACTATTAACTGTTTGACTAATGATTACAAAAAATGTGACTGATACAAGCTATCAGTGGCTGCTAAAAATGGAAGGCTGCTTAGCATGTGCTTCTGCAGTTATCTGAGTTTGTACTGTCTTGTATTTTCATTCCTTCTCTGGAGACTGGAATAGAGAGTATGCTTATTGCATTTGCAGATAATACAAACTAGGGAAGGAGCATAAGCATTCTGTTTCATGGTACTGCAATTCCAAAGGATCTTGATGAATTGAGAAACACATGTTGTAATGTTTTCAGCATTAATGTGTGTGCACGTGTGTGTGTGAGTATATATAATCAAGAATAAACAAGTGCAGAGTTAAAAAAAGGGAGCAAGTACCAATTGTACAGAGAGGGAAGAAAAAATCTAGGCTTGCAGTAAAGCACAAGCTGAACCTGTACCAGCAGTGTCAAGCTGTTGTAAAAATTGCAAGCATCTTGTTGGGTATGAAAAAATGATGACTCGTGGAGTAATCCTTCTGTCTACTCAACACTGATAAGGTCTTAACTTGGTATTGAGGCAGTTATGGATATCATGCTTTATGAAGTATGCAGACAAGCTGGAGAAAGTTCAGAACTGTTGAAAGTATCTAAAAAATGTGACCAAAAGAAAAGATTAATGATAGATTTTGAGCTTCTTATTCTACAGGAGAAGCACAGGGGAAACACAATAGCTGATTTGAGAAATATATAATTTAAAGAGGGAGAGAAAATAAATAATGATCTTTTCTCTTTGTCCATGATAGCTTGAACTGAAAGTGCAATTACTGGAAGAGTGCTTCTGATTAGCCATTGGGAAAAACTTTATAGCAGTTTGAGGAACAGACTATGTGATGTCCATTACATATATGTATGTATGTCTACATGTTTCAATGGTTTGAGTTGCATTAGGATGAGGGTGATTTATATACACATACATATATTTGTTCATACATACAAACATGCAAACAGCAGCATTCCAAACATGCTGTAATTTTGGAAATATATCTGTTATTTTCTGAGAATAAAGAAATTTGCATTTTATTTGAAAATGAACACTCATTTGCTAAGAAAGGTTGGGCAAAATCATTTCTTTGTGCCTCAGTTTGCCCATCTGAGAAATCAGCTTTAAGATGTTGATATTTTTTATAAAATAGCTTTCCAAAATATTTCTTGACTTAAGGATAGTAAGAGAGAGAGATTCCTTGCCTACCCCAAATTATCCCCTCACCCTTTCTTCCATGGAAGCTCTCCAGTTCTTTCTTCTCTTCTTATCCCTGCTTCTCTGCAGAAACCATTTCAAGGCTTTCAAGGTATTCATTTTCATCCAGTAGATTCTTAGGGCAACAATATTCAGTTTTGGCTATTGTTGAAAAGCCTAGAATCAGCTTTGTATTCAGGTTTAGTGTGAGGGAAAGCTATGAAGACTGAGTGAAATCCACTTTTGCTTCTAGGGAGCAAAGTTCACAGTTGCAGTGCATACTCCTCCCTCCTTCCACTGCCCGTCCCTCCTCTCTCTGGCTAGAATAACAAACCAGTCTTTTCATCCTGCTTGAACAGGCATTACCACTTGTCAACTTTCCATTGTCAACTTTCCAGCCCAGGACCATTTTATCTCTTACCATTATCAGGCTCTGGGATGCCAGGGCTACAAGTAGTAAATGCAATCTTTTACATTTTCAGCTTTTGTCTCCTTCCAAAGCATCATCTCTTGGGGCTTAAGCCGTGTGCATGACCTCATATTAAGCTGCTACTAATGGAACTTTCATGAATGTGCTGGCTACATAGTACAAGGTTATTGTTGCTTTTCTGCAATTTTTATCCTCAGGTACAGACATTTTCAAATTCAAATATTCCACTGAAGAGAACATACATATTCTAAATTTCTGACCTCCCCCTTTGCTATTCCCTGGGCTACATGCTCAAAATCTGACAAGCTTACCTTAAGGGAGCAGCAGCACGTGGTTCCACCACCATCCTTTCCGAACACAACCTAAAGGCTAATGTTGGCAGCTTTGGCTAGAAAGTGTGGGAGGGTAGAGTGTCTAGCAGCAATTCAGTATATTTCTTAAGGTTTTGGGTTTTGTTGTTTGGGGTTTTTTTTCACATGAATTGTTTGATTGTAAACAAAATGTATGTGTGCATACATTGGTGTACATGGGTTTTTTTCTGCAAATGCTGAAAAGCTTGCATCGTATGAGAAATGGTGAAATTACTGAATGATTTCTAAGAGACCTTTGTACTCAAAACTAGAATTGTGAAGAATACTGAAGCTCCTATTCCATATGTAGTACTTATTTATGAAAACCTGAATATGGCATCCCTGTATGGTTGGGACCAATACCAACGAGGGGCTCCATTCCAAATTGTTCTGGAAAGTGGTTCACAGATCATGTTTAAAAGGCATTGAGGGTAGCTTGCAAATACTAGTGTTTGGATCAAGAGTAGCTTGCAGGTAAGACTTTGGGGTGGAGATTATTTCCTACTTTCTTGTTCTTCATTTTAAAAACCTTTCCTGCTTCTCCAAGGGCAAGTCAATCTTGCCTTGATATGTTTTTCAAATAGTGTGCTGTATAATTACTGTTTTAAAGCTACTTCAAGGTAAAACATTCTGTTACTACATTTTTTGAGTCTTAGAACCTCTGGTAATTAGCATCCAAAGATGACCACATGCTATAATTGAAATGCTTGTTTTCACTGGCTGATATCAACCAAGTGATACATTTTCTTGTTCAACATTTTATATGCGCTCACGAGATGGTTTCTCTGGCTGCCAAGTCTTCTGATGTAGTTATGATTTTCACTAAAATTTATTTTTCAATTTTAAAATGTTTCCATGTTAATTCAACTTTAGGCATAGGTAACTAACAAGATTAATTTCAAAGATATTCTGTTGGGTCTGTAGTGTTTTCTCCTTGTACTCTATATTAAGGGATCTATAACCCAATAAATTAGGACTTTTGAAGGTAAACTGAGCAAACAGAAAATCAATGAGGGGGGTGTAAGTTCTAAACTATTAAATATCTGAGAATTTTTCCATGTCTTTTGGCCTATAGAAATTACAAGTATTTATGGATTTGAAATTCAGACAACTATTTGGAAAATGAATTGGGTACCATACTTTCTGGTTAATCTGTATCTATAATTTCACCACTTTCTCATAAGCCTTTAAACTATTTGATTTCTTATATTTTAGAGGAGGAAGAGAAAGATTAAAGGGCTATAGAATGATGGAAGTTGTTTCAGAGTCTGACTTAATAAATGTGATGATCAAATATGAGGATTTTTGGAAACAGAGATAAGTGATGCTAGCCCGAAGGCTGAACTTCATGTCAAAGAGGGTATTCATGCAAAGTAAAACAGTGTACCTAGTAAACTATAGAAATATCATCTTAGGAGAAAAAAAAAATCTCTGAAGATTTTATGCCACTTTTAACAGACAACAACAAAAAAGCCCTAGCTGTACCTCAGGATATGATCAGTCTTTTTGAACTGAATTTGTTCAGTGCTTTTTTGTTCTTCAGTGCTGTGAGCATTCCCTGTCTCAGCCATAAGGCTCAGAGTTTGGCAGTTTTATTTCTTTGTTATATTTTCATCATGTGAGATAAAAAGTCACGGATGAGTGATATAATGGAAACAAATGTTACCTGTGTCTGAGCAGGAGGAAAAAAGCCCTCAGTTGCACTGAATCTGTGCTCTTATTCTTTCATAAAATTGTTTGAAATTCTTTGAAAATGATAGGTGATTTTTTTCTTTCTTCTCTGCTCATCCAAACTGCTTCTCTACCAGAAGAGAAGCTCAGTAGCCACCTTAGAAATAGCATTTCTAAGGATAGCTGAGGTTGAGACTGTTGGAGGAATGAAATGTTCAGACTCTGTAGGAGGGGATGAAGGCTGCATCACTCTCGAGTAGCCCCTGGAGGTTAGCTTAGAGCAGCAGTACAGCTTTGGAGGAAGCTGTCAGCCCTCTGGGCTACAGGGATGTGCTGTTTTTAATAAGTACATTGCAGAAGACAGTACCTATGAGTTAAAGTGTATTTTCTCACAAGAAATTCTTTTTGAAAATAATAATGAGTCCAAAGCTACACAGCTAATTTCTGAAGAATATAGTATGTTCAAAATATCAGGCAGTCCTAGATGTTTTAAATGTGAATAGATCCTAAATAAAATACATTCTACAGACAGTTTGGCTCTTCTCTTGCTCAGAGATTTGAATTTAAGCTCAATTTGGTTTTACCAGTTGTGAAGGAATTGGTTAGAGATACGAAGATCATTTCATTCCATTCAACAGTGGCTTTTCAGCTAAATAGTATTTAACTTGATAAGTCAGTGTATTCATTTTTGTGGGGAAGGAATTGAGAGAAGGATAAAAATAGGGACTATCAGTAAGTATGCATTTTCTAGATACCACAATGACATATATATTGCAATAAATTGCTTTCAGAATATGCAGTGCAGCAGATTTTGGGCCTATATTTATAACCTGTACTTTCATTTCTTGTTTTACTATTTGGTGATGGCAAATACTTCATTTATCATGTTTTTCAAGCCTAGCTACTTGTGCTCTTCAACAATTAGTTACTGAATGATTAGGCTTCTTTTATTTGTCACGCAGTAAGTAAGTGTATCAGAAAGTTACTCAAAAATTAAACTCAATATTATGTTATCAACATATTAAGCAAAATTTACATACTCATGGGCAGCAGTTGAGTGTGCTAAATCAGACAATACTTTAAATATGACATGACACAACAAAGAGTCCCTTGTATTTTCTTTTATGTATTTTTCATTATTATACAATCTTGCAAATCTGGTGCTCATAGACATGATTCACTGACCTGCTCACTGAATTTGGGCAGTCATAATCAGAAAGTCCTGCAGAACGTCACTGACAAACTGGTCTAAAATGAGACCACAGGATTACTTAGCTTTTCATTTCCAAAGAAATGCACGTCTGCCAGAAATGAAGGATGAGGTTCTGGTTGTCCTAAAGCTATTATGAGTGGGAGATTATATGGACATATATGATAGCGATGAACAAAGATCAGAGAGACCAGAACACCAAGGGGAAGGAGAAAGGGGAATTAAGAGATCAAAGACTGTAGAAAAACTGGAGGGAGAGTTGGCTTTGTCTTCTCTGCCAAAAAATGTGTGATTTTCTAGTAAAAAATCTAACTGTAGCATTAGTTATTTTGCTGTAGAAGACAACAAAGCTCTGTAGCTTTTACTATGATGAAGGCGAACAAGTTCAACTACAGACGTGAACTGTGACTCTTCTGTTCCTTGTCTCCCATTATGCTGAGCAGTAAGATAATTTTTAATGAATTAACAGTGAAAAAATTACTCTGAATTTCTCTGGTTTACTTTGTTGAATGCTATTCAGAGAGGAAAGCCTAATTATAAAGAGCAGCCTAATTTGGACAAAAATGATGGAGTCTGATTTTCATACTAAGCAACATTTGATACTCAGGAAGAACTCAAACTGTCAGAAATGCACATAGGGAGTAACATCTGGAAAGTATAAGGCACTGAAGTTCGTGCAGTGTGAGATAGCTATTTCTTGGCCCCTTTGCCACCAATTTAATTTGGGAATATTGAGATCTCACTTTTCTTCTCCTTTTTACTTTTTTTTCTTGTTTCTTAAATAATCACAGAAAAGCACAGTTATTCATTAATGCCTCTCTTAATCTTCCATTATTCAAGAAAAGAGCTTGCTGGAACTGAAGGTCATATCTCTTTAATATTGGCTATTTATAATTAGGCAGTGAAAGCCTTACCTAAATATTTAAAACAGTTTGAGAAGTTGATTACCCATTACTCCCAATGAAAATATACACTTTACTTGTAAGA
>JAOEHY010045163.1:0-54906 GCA_025447955.1 Psilopsiagon aurifrons
TAAGGGTGGTGAGGCACTGGAATGGGGTGCCCAGGGAAGTTGTGAATGCTCCATCCCTGGTGGTGTTCAAGGCCAGGCTGGACAGAGCCTTGGGTGACATGATTTAGTGTGAGGGGTCCCTGCCCATGGCAGGGAAGTTGGAACTAGATGACCTTAAGGTCCTTTCCAACCCTAACTGTTCTATGATTCTATGATGGAAATACAGGATCGTTAAGCCAGAGGAAGACAAAGACCCTCCATCTACCCTTGTACTAGCAGCAGTAGGAGGTGGTAGTAGGAAGCAGGTGGCTCTACATAAACAGGACAGATGTGTGGCAACTCTCTCAAAAGATTTCTCTTTCTAGTGCAAGGCCCTCATTTTCAAAGTCCCCTTGCTTTCACACAGCTTTTGTCTGATCTCACCTCTCTCATCTAGCATCAGAGGCCTTTTGGTCCTACCAAAGGCTGCCTAAAAGTTGTGCTGCCTGAAAGAAGCCTTCCTTTATCTTTCTGAAGCATCTGTTCACCATCTAATTTCAAAGCATAACTGAAAATCTGTTTTGTTGGGTTATTTTTTTTCCCCATGCTAGTGCTTTTAAATCTCTCAATCACTTTGGTGGTGTTTTTTAATTTGTAAATTTTTAGATGTGGTCTCTTTTTTCCTTTTGAGAGCAAAATATTGCCTCAGATTGCTGGATCACAACATAGATCAGAAATGTATTAGTTAATAATGCTTAAAAAAAAGTCCTCCTCCTGTTTAAGTCAGTGCAATGATTTTGACCTATTTTGTTTTGCCGAACAAAAAGAGCACAAGGAAGAAATCAGTTCTTTGACAGAGAAGATGAAACAGTTAACCCTGTGATTTTCACACATCAGTTTTGGTTAATTCTGTATGCTCTTTTCTTCTAAATCCCTTGTCTGATGGTAGGATGCTTGCCATGACACTGTAATTCCTGACTTACAGAGATTCTATGTGCTGTTTGGTGCATGCAAGAATAACTTCATTTTTCCTTTCCCATCCCTTACTCCCTCTCCCCCTCCCCAGCTTTTTTTCCTACTCCATATTTATGCCAGTACTTACGAAAAAGGAGGGAGATCTACCTCCTACCATTTTTTTCAAGGGCTGAGAAATTGGAGTATCTATGCAGCTGGGTTACACTTTTCAGTTTATATGGATTTTTTTATTCTCTCAAGTTAGACTGATGTCAGGAAATTCCTTCTCCTTACAGCCAGTCACAGTCTGAGGCTTTTAGAGAAGAAAGAGGAGAGACCCTGAGAACTTTTTCTTTCCCTTACATCTCTCCCCAACTTCCCCCCCCTTGAAATCACTGGTCCAGACAGTCTCATCTCAGCCAAACCTGTATTTTAAACTTCAGGGATACATTCCTTTCAGATCTTTTGAAACTCATTTTTCAAGGAAAAGAAGTGGAAAATTTGCAGTCCTTAGCATGCATGGGAAAAGCCTTGAGAAAGACATATCCAAACACACTGTACTGAGCTTACAACAGAGGCTGCTTCTGCACCTTCTGAGCTGCCTTGCTTGGGTCTGATAGGTGAGAAAACGTCACACAGGATATTTTCACTAGTGCAGCTTTGCTCAACATTGTGTTGTGTGGTTGGCATGAATGCTGCACCACTGTGTATGTTTGGAATCTGAGACTTAGACAAGATAAACCCTTTTTTTCCTGAAAACTAATTGCATCCTATTGCTCCTTAAGTAATATTTTGGTACTGTTTTGGTTTTTTTTTTTTTTTCTTTTGCTAGGAATTTGGGGACAAAAACTTTTTTTAAGAAATGGTAGAAATTATGAAAATAACATTTAGGTTTTCATAGTTCTCCACAATGTTTGAACTCTGCAAAATTCATCCTCCGAGAACAAGAAATACAGATGATATGAGTCTAGAAAGCAAAAGTAATTAGGGCTGTAATCTGTGGAAATCAAGAGGACCCACTAGAGGTATTCATGCAGTTTGGTAGTTGCTATTCTTCCTTCTGTAATAGATGCCTATGGCTGAAAGCACAAGTTTGGATACCTACACTCAGTTAGTGTAAAACTGGTCCTACTGAATCCAGAAATTCTGAGAACTCAGTAGAGAAGTCATGAAAAAACCTGTGAATGAGTTACAGCTGTAGCAAATGAGAATTCTGCATCTCTCATCAATGCAATAGTTTGGCAGGGGGGAAATCTCATCTAAAAGCAGGTACAACAAGTATGATTTGCCTAGTTTCTCCTTTGAACTTAGAGAAAAATGTTCTCCACCTACATGAGCAAGAGCCAGCTGCTTTCCTGCTTCTTCACGTACATGTCTAGTCCTGTAGAGTGGGCAGAAACTGAGCTGATGCACTGAGCAAGTGTAATTTAAATAACAGGTTTAATTACAGTCTTAGAACTGGAGTGTCAAGTTTGTGACAAACGCATAGTCATTTCCACTGCACTTCATAGAGTCAGCAAATGTTGATCAACACGTACTGCTCACTCTGTCTTTCTGAAGTTTTGATTTAAAAGAACCAAGATTAAACCAGTTCTAAGATACACATGCATTGAATTATTACATTTTATTTTGCCCATTCATTTTTTTTTTTCATGGCACATATTCTCAGTAGCAATAGACATCGCAAAGCAACTGTTACGACAAGATGATATGGCTTTAGAAGCCAGTATTGTTGAGTGCTGGGAAAAGAATTAGAGAAAAGAGTAGCTTTTCTACAGGCTTAGAATTTGTGTGCTGTAACAGTTGTTTTCCTGGATGTCTGTGGCATGTCAATAATCACATCTTATTCAGGGTATGTGTCATCAAACCATTCTGAAGGCTGACAACTATATATTTTTCATTAAAGCAGTCAAAGCTGGATTCCCACAGCATTTGGGAATTCCCACAGCATCTTCCTTTTAGTTTTGTTAACAGTGAAGCCTCTTATATTAAATTTATTTTGCCTCTGGTTAATGGAGAATAGCAGTGTTAATGCAAAAAACCCCATAGAAAATGGTGAAGAAGCACTTTATTTTTAGAAGCCTTTTTCTAAATACTTTATTTGGTTTATGTCCATTACCTATACTAAAAATGAATGCCAAAGAGGGAATTATATTTTAGAAAGAAGCCCGTTATTCTCTGTAAAATAGATTTTGTACCTTTTCACGGGGCTCTCTGGAGATTTAAAGAAAATAGTCTATTCTCAGGAAGACTAATTTACTTAAAAGTGCGGATTTTTCTTTTTTGTTTTTTTTTACAGCATGTTTTAGTTTAAAAGAAAGTATTTAAGCTAAATGGGTTGTTGGCTTCCTGTTTCTTTGGTTTTACCACTATCTTTTGCCTTTCCAAAATACTCCTGAAAAACACCTCCATGTATTTCATGAAATCATAGAATGGTTTGGGTTGCAAGGGACCTAAAGGTCATCTAGTTCCAACCCCTCTGCCATGGGCAGTGACACCTTCCACTAGACCAGGTTGTTCAAAGTCCCATCCAACCTGGCTTTGAACACAGCCACACCTTCTCTGGACAACCTGTGCCAGTCTCTCACTACCCTCACAGTAAAGAGCTTCCTAATATCTAATCCAAATCAACCCTTTTTCAGTTTAAAACCATTCCCCTCTATCCTATCACTACATGCCCTTGTAAAAAGTCCCTCTACAGATTTCTTTCTGGCCCCCTTATGTACTGGAAGCTGCTCTCAGATCTCCCTTCTGTTCTCCAGGCTGAAGAAGCCCAACTCTCTCAGCCTGTCTACATAGCAGAGGTGCTCCAGCCCACTGATCACCTTTTGGCCCTCCTCCAGACTTGCCCAAGCAAGTTCACATCCCTCTTACATTGTGGGCCACAGAGCTGAAGGCACTACTGCTGGTGAGATGTCAGGAGAGTTGTAGTAGAGGGGGAGAATCACCTCCCTCAACCTGCTGGTCACGCTCTTTTTGGTGCAGCCCAGGATACAGTTGGCTTTCTGGGTTGCAGACGCACACTGCTGGCTCATGTTGAGCTTCTCATCAATCAACACCCCCAAGTCCTTCTCAGAGCTTCATGCAATCCATTCCCCGCCCAGCCTGTAGCTGTGCCTGGAATTGCCCTTTGAGAGGCACAGGACCTTGGACTTGACTTTGTTGAACTCCATGAGGTTTACACTGGCCCAATTCCCAAGCCTTTCAAGGTCCCTCTGGATAGCATCCCTTTCCTGTAGCATGTTGACTGCACCACATAGCTTGGTGTCATTGGCAAATTTGCTGAGGGTGCACTCAATCCACTGTCCATGTGGCTGACAAAGATGTTGAACAGATGTTGTTTGTTACTGTTAGATCAGTGTTAAAAATAAATTACTCCAGAAGATATTTTCCGATTAAAAATGTATCCATTTTATTTTGTCCCTTTTAATTCAGGCATACTTATCCTGTTCCTATCAGGAATCTAGGCCCCTTGATTTTTGTTCTTTCTCCCCTTTCCCCAAACCTTTGCAGCATTTCAGTCAAACACATTGATGATTGCAGAATATTTGTCTTGTTTCTATGCTCCCATTCTTGAATTAAAGAAATAGGTTGTATTTAATCTGTTTAATTTTGATACCTCTGGTGTCAAAACCCAAGTGGGATGCACTGAATGCCATCTTGGTCTCCTCAGAAGCCAGTTTTGGGTTGCTTTTGTGTTGTCTACCCCAATGTTTTCCATAATGCATGATTAATAGAAAACAAAAGGGCTTTTCCCATGTATTTTTAAATCGGTCAGTTCTAGTTTCAAAAAATAATTGCCTAACACAAGTTTTTACCATGTGTTTACCCACTGTTCCTTATCATTGGCAAGTTTTAGCTCACCTTGCCAATTTAAATCATACTTGAAAAATAATATTTTGGTTTTGTCAGTTAGTTTTGTCAAGACTTATGAGATCACTGACTAGAAAACGTGTATTCCATTTACGTATGAGCAGTTTTTTGCTTTGCTATTTGAAACATGTGGATAAGCAATTTCCATCAATCAGTTATTGAATACAGGGCCACATAACAAGACAGATATGAGCTATTCCAGGCAATGGCAGTGAAAGAGCTGTGGGTCCTATTATGCAGTACCCCAGCCTGTTTCCTTATCTTTATACCTTTCCTTCTGAAAATTCCCATCCTCAGAAAGTGTCCTGGCATCCGTAAGTGACAAAACTGCACACTATCATTCAGTGCGTTGGCTCTGACCATCCCCTTCTCCACCCTCAGAAAGTTTTATGTCAGCTCTTTCCCAGTATCCTATGCAAAAGTTAATCTTGAACTTTTCCCCATGCATAAGATGCTGTGAACTTGCCCCAGGTCTTGATTTTACAATTGCTGCTCCTTAGTGTGGTATGTCACCTTGACTCCATGAACAGGGCCCCTTCAAGCCCTTCTCTTCTTAGGATGCCTCCAGAAAGAGAAGTTGAAGTTTGTGCTGCTCCATCTCAGGGAGGAGGGAATAATGCATGATTCCTCCAGGTTTCCTGCTTCTCCTTAATCAAAGCATTAATCAAAAAGCTGACTCAGGTAACCAGGAGACTTGAGGGATGATGCTGTAGATGTGTTCATATGTTTTTGCTGCAAAATGGAGGAAATATCTTCAAAAAAGTCATAGCAGAGCTATCTGTGCTGGGTTTGCAGTCTAATATTCATGATGCCCCTCAAGTGCTGATGAAAGCAACTACACTGTTAGATACCAGCGGTCTCTTTCTGTTACTTACATCAATCCTATTCATTCAGAAGCAATCCAAAGAAAGCAGGATGATTAAGAAAGAGACAGTTGTCTGGTGTTGCAAATAAAGGCCTATGGCTTTGCCCTTAGTGACCTAAAAGTTATCATAGGATGAATTTTTATTAGCATTACTTCCCCAATAAAACTATTTTCCCTTAAACATCACATATTAAATTGATTATCCCCTGTGTCATTTTAAAAGTATGCAGTTGTTGTTGATTTATATGGTCAGACTGCCTGCCAACTCAGCAGTTTCCATCCTAAAATAACAGATCCAAAAAACCCCCACGTCCCACATTCGACTGCTTTATGTTGTAATGAGTCAGCTGCAGATCTCTGCAACCACTAATTTCAGCCCATTTGTCCAAAGGGACAAGCAAAAACATGCAATTTTCTAGCAATTACAATCAGTGAAGAACTCTATATGGAAATGGTCAGCAGAAATATCAAGAAAAATATTTAGACCAGGAAGCATTTTCTGCTGTTTTCTGCTCACACATTCTCTCTCTATATATACATATATGTGTTTCCAGTAAATAATTACATGACAATCACAGACCTTGTAGGCCAGTTTTAGAAAAAGGAAAAACCCAAACCAAAACTAACCAAACAAAAAACCCCAAACCTGGTGAAGTGAATAGTTGCTAGAGGTTTGAAACTCAAATGAACAGCTGATGGCAAGGCAGTGCAAATTTCAATAGTGTCTCTTAACACTGTAACAAAATGAATGAAAAATCTTCTTGACAGCTCTTCTATGCATGGTTATTTCAGATGTAAACCAGACAGCCCTGTGTGTGTCATGTATGTCATACTGTGCTACTGGAACAGCACACAGACTAACAGAGAGCAGTAGTAGGTATGGCAAATACAAATGTAGGATCACATCTAAAAGCAAGAAAAAATAAGGAGGCTACCTTCAAAGATGAATAATGCTGGCACAGTCTTCATGTGTTTAATATGCATCTTGGTGTTAGCTAGGAATGAGTAAGAGAAGAAATTAGTCTACTCTTTCTTCTAGTAGTTCAAGATGCAGAGCTTGCTGATCTCTTCAGGGTATTGAGATACCTTGTGTTGACCTCTTAAAATCCACTGCACCATAGTGTTATAGTCCTTTATTACTGGAACACAAAAAAATGTAGAGTAAATTCAGGGTAATAAACGGTGTTCTCAGAGTTCTCTGCTTACAGCAAACAAAAAATCTATGCAGTACTATGGCATCTGGGAAACAGGGAACCCATCTCTGTTATCTTCCATTTTGGCACTACGAAGGTCACCAGGAATTCAGATAACCTTTTTGATGTGGCAGAGCCAATAAATGTCTGGCAATCACTGCACATGCCAGCTTTTACCAGTCCAATCACTTATGACCATAATCAAGTGTGACTCCGTCGTTTTAAGGTGATTTATAGGGCCTCATACTTAACTTGTATGTTGTTTCTGTTTCTGTTAATGATGCAAGCCCAGAGCAATAATGTAATGAGACAAATCCAATAGAGTTCATTTGTGGAGCCTGTGAAAGGGACATCTTTAAGAGACCTTACATTTAATGAGAATATGATATTCATTAAATTAGATCTACAAAAGCATAAACAATAACACTGAATTTCCAAAGTGTGCTCTGATTGAGCTACTATTTCAGATTTAGGCTTTAGGGTTAAAAATGGGGTGAACGCATAACCATAAATAGTCTTTTCATGGCATCAGTACTAATTAGTATAATTATATCCCAATGTCATTTGCTTAATTTATGAGTTGGCAGCATGGCTGAAAGTAGGGTTTTTTCTTGCCTTTTCTGTTTAGAATTTGGTTATTAGGATGAGGTCGTTAGTTTACAACTAAGTTGCTTTATTTCCTCTAGCACTAATATTAATAGAACACTTCATCACTGGAGGCCATATCTTGCCTTTCTGGTAAATAGAGGGAAGAACTCCTAAGGGGTTTAGCTTCCCACTCCATCATTAAAGCTGCAGGAGGAATTTCTTAAATGTGCTACATGAGACAATGAGGCAATTTCTTATGAAGTCATTTTTGTATACACATTCCCATCTTCATGCCTCCAGTGGGCTCTTTGGATCTTCTCCTCCTCCTTCTGCCTGCACAATCCATCAGTTCAAATGCAGAAGAAAGTTCTGCTTTGCAGGTGGAAAAATGTGCAACCTAGCTTTAATTACAGAGTTTTAGCAACCTAAACCAGCCCTAAACATTCAATTCTTAGTGCATGTGTCTGGCAGCAGTTGACCTCAAATCCCTTCGATGAAGGCTTTTTTTTTCCTTGGTGTGGAAGGGGGATAAGGGGGGAGACCTGTTGTTTGGACCACTCTAGACTATCAGTGCGCAACATAAATAAAACTCTAAAGACTTGGAGCTTTTTATTGTCACAGCATGACCTGATGTAATAACCCATCTCTCCCTTTATGCCATTCCCCTCTAGTGGTGGATCCAAGGGGGAGTGCTGCTGTGTCCAGCCAGAAGCTGCTACAGAGCAGAGCAAGCTCCTTGCTTGTGGAACTGGGCAGCAAATGTTTAAGCCACATTTAAGGATGAAAGTTTATAAGTTCCTGTTGTTTTAAATACTATATTTTTCATTCACGTACTCATATCCTTTCATAGGTTTTCTTTTTTTCCCTTGAAACTAAATGACCTAAAGCTACATACCGCTGCCATAAAACACGTGATTCCCTTTTGCGTCCCTCTTTGCCAGCAGTATCCGCTCAGAGCCTGAAGCATGCTGTTACAATAAACCACGGTATTTTAATCCTAATTCCCTAGTTGTATCTTCTATCCTTCTTTCTAGATATGTTTTAAAAGAATCCTAAATCTAAATGGACATGAGAATGCACGCTATGTCTTTTTAACAGTGTAGGTGTGCTTCATGAACACACAAGGATACCTGTCCCTGCACGTAAATTCTGAATCTTCTGAGTTGGGTAACTTCAGTTCATGGCAATTTCCCCTCTGTGCACTTCCTAATGGAAGTCTTGGGTGGTTGTTTTGCAGTGGGCAACCATGTGAGGATGTGTCAGAGCAGGGCACTTGCCAAGGCTGGCCTCTTTCCTCCCTCTGTGTTTGTCCACTGGCCTCTAGAAGAAGGTGCACACTGAAGAGCTCTGCCCCTTGACAAGGGGATTAGCCGTATTCCAAACTGCTGGGGAGTTCAGAAGGGCTGAAGCTGAGCTGGGCTGTGAAATGGGGGTATTGCCTGAGACTAGAAGTCCTGTCCTGGCATTCCTCATCCATCCCACATTCCAGCCTCTTACATTGATCTCAGATGTCTTCCAGAAACCTTCCCAGGAGAAATAGCTGCCTTATGCTTAAGAGAGGAAATACTGAAAGCTCATGATGTTTTAAATCTGGGGGATTGATGCAATTTCTCCCCTTTGGCAGCACAAACAGTGTTTAACTCATCTCTTGCTACAGTCAGGGTATGAGGAACTATCCTAAAATTTGTTAGTTGTGCAAGTAAAGGATGGTACCTTGTGCTCGTAAAAGTTGATATCTCTTTGGTATTAAATGATGTAGTTTAACAGGATTTGAAAAGCTATGTTGAGAAAAGGATGGAAGTGATGTGATATTGGCACAAGGGCTCAGATTTTCAAGCCTAAGGTATCTAAACCTTGTGCTTCTAAAGGTGGCTCTTTAGTGGGTTTTTGAAGTGTCCACTAGTAGTCAGGAAAGAGGGGGGAATCATTTAGCAAATCTCATTTTTCTGCCCCTCTGAGACCTTTGTGGGGTTTTCTCTCCTACAATGGCTGAAGTTCTTACTATAATGCCTTTGGAAGGGACAGTCAAAAATTAGCCTAGTATAAGGCTGACTCCTAGTGATTACTCACAGACAGAAGTAGCAGTCTTACAGGAGTCTGGCAGAGAGGCTGAAATCTGAGCGTCCACATGCATGGATATGTTCATGAACGTATGGATGTAAACGGGCAACTTCTGAGTTGGATTTGCAGCAGATTAATATTAATTGTTAAATAAAGTGTTGGGTAGGTATTCTGAGTCATAGACATTTTCTCCCATTCCCATGAGTATGGTTCAGCTTGTGTTAACACTTACAGTGCTAAATCCAGAGTACCTCCTGTGAGTCAGTGGCTTTAGGATAGATTTTACCGGAGTTTAAAGGGGAGTAGGTACCTAAATAAGGGTAGTTAAGACATGGAAGAGAAATTAATTGGTGTGATATATGCAGTAATTTTGCTACATAAACAGAGGATGTGACTTTCATGCTCTTCAGAAAAAGAAACAGCAAATCTTCATAAAAATAGTAGCCAAAATTCCTGTAACTAAATGGAGATGACGTACTTTTTCTTACATTAATTTCTTCCAACTTGATTGCCTTATGAATTTGATGGCATTTGGTGGATAGCTGGTTGCTGTATTCCCTAGCATATCATTTAATCGGTTTTCAGTGTTGAGCTTGAGTTGCTGCCATTTAGTATTTGCAGGAGTGCCAGCTGTATGCTTGGCACTGCCTAAGCACTTGAGGATGTCAACTTGGACAACTGGTAAGACAAAAAGAAATAATACTATTTTGCACAGCTTAAAAATCAATGTATTTTCATAAGCACCATGTTGCAAGTGGATCTGCCAAGTTCAGATAAAGCAGGACTTTGGGAGAAATTTGAGCAGAAGAGGTGCTATGGGACAAAAGAAAAGGAAACTGAAAACTTGGCAGGCTGGGAGGAAAGGGGGGGAAAAGCGAAGATAAAGCTTAACAAGAGGAAGATAAATTAAAAGGACCCAGAATTACACTGAGCTTGGAAGGTGCTGACACGATTTTGGAGAGATGCCAACAGTGAAGCTGAGAAAGGGATGGGGGGAGAGGAAGGAAAAGAGGCGATCAAACTTCCAGGCAAGAAACACATGTTTATTTGGCAGCACTTTGATTTGTATGCCTTTGTGCACACGGGAAGCCAAGAAGGAGGAATCAAGACTGCAGTAATCAAAATGGGACACACGTGAGAGAGTGAGAGATAGAGCAAAGGATTGCACTGTAAGGATGGAGATGAAAGGGGAATTTTGAAGATTCTGAAGAGATAAGTGTCATGACTTGGATATGGTTTGGATGTGGCTAAGGTGGAAGGAATAAAACACAACCCCCAAACGTTGGCCGAAGTGATAGAAAGAGTGGTGTTGTCAACAACACTAGAAAAGTTCTGTGAGGAAAGGTAAATCTGTTTTGGCCATAATCCATCAAAAATGATGAAGAATACAGACTATCTTGGATAGCTAGATCATACTTAAGGAATGATTTTTTTCATGGAATTAATACAGTGCAAACTCCCAGCAACTGCAGCAGTTGCCAGCTAATTTAAACCACTCTTACATTGATCCGTAAAAGGTCTCACGTTTCATGACACAGCTCTGTTGAAATGGTTGTTAGTTCTTGGATTATATAGATCTTTCATATAACTGTGGGGTAGGAAAAATGCATGTGTTATTACGGGAAAGTGTAATTAGAAGATCCCAGAAGTTGGCAAGGAAATATAAGGCAACATGTTAGTAGATTAAGTAGGTAGTCTGCATGTGGATCTGCCTGTACTCCCCCTTTGGGTGTCAGATTTCATTATAGCCATCTCTCTTGAATTTCCTTGGATGCCAATCTTTCCCTCTGTCTTGCCTTTTTTTTTTTTTCATTTCACTAGCGCAGATACGTGCAGTGTCAACCTGTAACTGATCAAATATTAGCAACAGAGGCTAGTATTGCTCTTGATGCCTTCCTGGACCACAGTTCAGAAAAAAGCTGTTTCTCAGCCACTTTTGGTATTGATTCCATAATGCTCCATCCCTGGCAGTGTTCAAGGTCAGGTTTGACAGGGCCTTGGGAAAGTGTCCCTGCCCATGGCAGGGCGCTGTAATTAGATGATCTTTCCAACCCAAGGTCCTTTCCAGCCCAAACCAGTCTATGATTCTATGATAGCTACATGCAGCTGTTTATACCAAGAATCTTTACAATAACAAGTTACCAGTTTTAGTGTACACAGCTGGAAGTCATGGCTGTTTCTTTCAGTACTGATGATAAAGTTTGTTTCTCTGGCAACTGCCAGGTCCAGGACACCCATGGGAAGTCGTCTCCTAATGAACCTTATGGACTACCCAGGTAGGAGAGCCTGAGAGTTGTTTGACAGACACACATCAATATGGTGGCACCATCATGACACTGCTGGTAGACAGCATCAAAACTAGGAGCTACCAATGTTACCGTGGCATTCACAAAACTAAAAAAAATCAGTGTATTATGCATTTCTCCCCATCTCTGTGCCTCTTTTTCTGCTGTCTACTCTCAAAGTGGGATGGTGCTACTGATGCCACCCTGGCTCTTCCTTCGGGGAGGTGAGGGCAGCCCGCACTCCTGAGGGAGACGAGAGCAGCCTCACTTCCCTTCCATTCCTCTGTCCAGGGGTACCCCCTTTGTTCCCAGTAAAATGCTGGATCACACCCATATCAGAGAGGTTAGTGGCACAGATCCTGATGAGCTGCAAGAGTATGAAAGAGAAAGCACCAGAACCATTCTGCATTTCAGGCCCTGTGTAGAGTGAAGCTCCCATGGGTACATGCCTGGGCAGATTATGTAAAAGGAAGATTATTAATAAGATATTCCTGATGCCATTGGGATACTTGTAGAAACTGGTCTGTGTGACAGTACAGATCTAAATTCTTGAGGAATGTGGTACCTCTTCTTTGATTTCAACATACAGATGAACTCAATGCTTCTTTTCAATGTCTTAGTGCAAAAGAGAGGCTGTAGTGCAGTTGAGATAAAAATGCTAGAATGTATTTATAAACCTAATGCTCCATCCAGCTGGGAGCTGGAGCAATTCCTATAGCTCCTTGTTAGCTACTCAAGGACAGTTGTGGCTGGTCTGTGATAAAAGATTATTCATGCAGTCTGTCTGGAATACAGATTGCATCCTTTCTTTTAAAACTATTAGAGGAAGGACGCACATGGGAAATGTAAGGAATCAAAATGTAGAAGTCTTAAGAAAGTCAAGCCACCACCTACCCCTCCCCTCTGTAAATGTTTCCCTGTGCAAATTCAAGGCAACTTTCCATCATTTATCAGTAGTCCTGAATAACCTGCGAGGTCCCAGTTGACTGGAGGTTAGCAAATATGACATCCATCAATAAGAAGGGCCAAAAGGAAGATCTGAGGAACTACAGACCTGTCAGCCTAACCTCAGTGGCATGGGAGGTTACAGAGCAGATCATCCTGAGTGCCTTCATGCGGCACGTATAGGATAACCAGGTGATCTGGCCCAGTCAGCAGGGCTTTCTGAAAGGCAGGTCCTGCTTGACTAACCTGACCTTCTTTTGTGACAAGTTGACACACTTAGCAGATAAGGGAAAAGACTGTGGATTTTGTCTATCTCAACTTCAGCAAAGCCTTTGGAACCATTTCCCACAGTGCTCTCCTGGAGAAACTGGCTGCTTTTGGCTTGGATGGACATAGTCTTTGCTGGTCAAGAAACTGGCTGGATGGCCAACCCCAAGGAGTGGTGGTGAAAGGAGTTAACTCCAGTTGTTGGCTGGTCCAGGGTTCAGTATTGGGCCAGTTCTGTTTAATGTTTGTTTATCAACAGTCTGGATGAGGGGATCAAGTGCACCCTCAGTAAGTTTGCTGATGACACTAAGCTGGATGAGAACACTGAACTGAAGGATAGGGAGACTCTGCAGAGGGATCTGGACAGGCTGGATCATTGTGTTTGAGTTTCAACACAGCTCACTTCCAGGTCCTGCACTTGGGCCACAACAACCCCATGCAATGCTACCGGCTTGGGGAACAGTGTCTGGAAAGCTGCTTGGTGGAAAAGGACCTGGGGTGCTGACTGATGGAGCTGAACCTGAGCCAGCTTGTGCCCAGGCAGCCAAGAAGGCCAAAGGCATCCTGGCCTGTATCAGAAATAGTGTGGACAGCAGGGCCATGGCAGTCATCATCCCTCTGTACTCAGCACTGGTGAGGCTGCACCTTGAATACTGTGCTCTGTTTTGGCCCCTCACTACAAGAGGTGCTGGAGCGGGTCCAGAAAAGGGCAATGAAGCTGGTGAAGTGTCTGGAGCACAAGTCTGATGAGGAGCAGCTGAGGGAACTGGGGTTGTTTAGTCTGGAGAAAAGGAGGCTCAGGGAGACCTTACTGCTCTCTACAGCTGCCTGAAAGGAGGCTGTAGTGAGATGAGGGTCAGTCTCTTCTCTTAAGTAACAAGTGATAGGACAAGAAGAAATAGCCTCAAGTTGTGCCAGGGAATGTTCAGATTGGATATTAGGAAAAATTTCTTCACCGAAGGGTTTGTCAGCATTCCTGGGGATATTTAAAAGACAGGTAGTGTGGCATTTAGGGGCATGGTTTAGTTGTGGACTTGGCAGTACTAGGTTAATGGCTGGACTCAGTTTTTGTAAAGGTCGTTTTCAACCTAAATGATTCTGTGATCAGGAATTTTGCTTTCCTTGACGTTACAGCATGCTATTTTCATCTTACGGCATTCACTATTATTACAGAAGAAAACTGAGCCAGAAATTCCCCATTTTTAAACTGAGCATTGTTTGCTAATCAGGATATTATATTTCATTTAAGGAAGTCACAGTCTAATTTCCTGCTAAACAATTTATTATACTGGGATGGGGAAGGAGCTGTAACTGCTGCTGCTGCTGCTATTGTTGTTTTAAAGTGCTTGTCTGCACTGGCTATAGACAAAGTTTGACGTTGCCTGTTTCATATGCACGTAATGATTAGGGAAAAAGCAATTTAGAAAGTTTTGTGGCTTTCCTCCTGCACCTGACTGTACTGCTGCACCCCTTGCTGCCACCTCCTGGGACAACACACAGGATTTGTCTCCATCAAAAAACAGAGGGCAAATAGAAGTGGCAGCTGTGGAGAAGCACCAGTAGCAAAGGCCTGTCATTACCCCTTCAGTCGCAGGTTGAAAGTTACTCAGACCATGATAGCTGAACTCCTTTGTAGTATTACTCTCAACGTAAGTTTCTCTAGGATATATTTGGGTCACTTGCAGTGGGTTTTGCTATCTGTCTGCTATGAAGTCTTCCTTGAAATGTATAAACGGGTCGAGAATGTTAAAATCCTGTGGGGAACTGTTTTCAGGGCTACATTTTTGTGTAAATGTAGCCCTACATACATAGACTTCCTGCTGGCAGAGGGGAGGTCTTTGCGTACTAAGATAGATTGATTTCTTTCCACTCAGACAGTAACAGCAATAAAGGAACATGCTAGGGTAGCCAGAATAAACTGAAACTAGATTACTTTATATTTGCTGCTGAGAAATGCAGAATAACAGCATCTGCATTTGTATAACATTTCTTCACTTAAGGCATGAAGGAGTGCAGCTTCACTCTTCCTAGAAACAAAACACTAGCTCATCTCCTGATTTAAAAACAGCGCTCTGTGGCAGTATTGCTTCTGCTTGGCTGGAGCAATAGCTCTCATCTTGTTTCCTTCCAGGTTTAGTGTTGCTCACCTAAATATAACTTTGCTTATCACAGCCATCTAATCTTTACAAGAACAAGACTGATTTTTTTTAAGGAAAGCAATTATCTAAAGCCATTTTATTTCAAAGCTCAAATCATCCCGCTCATTGATTTCTTTTCTTGCTGCAACCTGGAAGGGTTGACTCGTCAGATCACTTCCAAACATTGTTTGGAAGTATTTGGGAGCTAGAGTCTAATTTGCACCTGCAGTGTCCAGGACTAGAGCTGTATGATCCAGTCACATTTTAACCACTACCTCTGTCTCTAGGGTACCCAACTCTATCTTTAGTTGTCATAATGCAGTTTGTGCTCTGCTTTGATTGCTTCCATGGTTCAGCTCCATGTTGTCTTTTTGTTGCAGTGACTCAACTTTCAGCATGCTTCTTGAGCACAGATTTTAGTGCCAGAGAACCACTGGTACCACCTGCACAGTAAAGTGCTACGGATTTCAGCATGGAACCCATTCAGCCTATCATGTTTGCTCAGTGTTGCAGCCTGGTGAAGAGAGTTCATCATTATCTATTCCTTAAGTTATGGAGGGACCTTTGTGAAACCATAAATAGCTTGAATTCAGCACTTTGATTGTATTAGTTAGTAAAGTCTGAAGTGGATAAAGATGAAGAGGTAGGCTAGGGGGAAGGCAAAACATACATCATCTTCCAGGGAGAATGCATCAAGAGTTATATTTAGGATGCCAGAACAATAGTGGCTGCCTTGGCCAGCTCTCTTTCCTGTGCGCACACATACACAAACACATGCACACCCTCAGTCATTGATACAAAAAAATTTGTGATGCTTCTTTGCCTCTTTTACTTACATGTCAGTCCTTCCAGGTATAACAAATACTTCTGGAGAGCACAGTAACATCACTGTGCCAGCTGAGATCTTTGAGCCGTTATCCTCCTCTGCTAAAGCAAACATGCTCTTTGTTCAGATGAGATGCCATTTCTCACTTACATCAGACCTCTTCCACTACTGCATCCCTTAGGCTGGAGGGCAAAGGAAGAAGGATGGCTATGGCTTATTTCAAATTGGCTTCTGTATGCCCAGGTGTTATGTCAGCAGAAATATAACCTGTTCATATCCACATGTGCCACTATGGATCCCCTTGTTCACGATGTTTCTGGATATTTTGTATGTACTATAAAAGCAAGAGATGCTTTAAAAAAGTAAAAATGTGACTTGCTTGTGTGATTTCTATAGTGCAATAAGTGAACATGAGCACTAATGAGCAAAGTGTGAAGCATGGTTTGGAAAGCATACAAATCCAAAGAAAAGTATGTTGGATTTCAGATGAGACAAAGAAGAGGGAACACAGATGTGAGAGGGCATTTTCCCTCCAGCCAATATTGTTGCTGTGCTTGGTGAAAAGGAGGAACTGCTCTGAAACGCTGAAGCAGTCAAACTGCATTAATTCCAAGTTCAAAGACTATCACAAACTAATCCAGGGTTGGGGGTGTTTGGTTTTATTTTTTGTGATCCACCTGCATGTCAGGGACAAATCTTTCTTGCATTCTTAAAAGTTGCTCCTTCTCTCACTGGCAATGCCACAGAGAAGCAGAAGGCTGTGCTTGGGTTCACTGAGCTGGAACAGCATATTGATATAAACAGACCTGGGACCTGCTGAAAGAGATGCCTGCTTGGCAGTAACACCACCTTGAGTTCAGACAGGATGTACATCTGTGCCTCATTGATAATGTAATAACCTTCATTACATTCTTGGCTGAGAGCACCTGTGCACAGCCCGAGATGTCAGCCCAGGGCAGCCATTTTGATTGAGGTGATATTAACAGCTCTCATTAAAACTCATGACTATAGCAGTGCCCAATAGCACTGCTATACTAAAGCGTCTGTCAGCATTTCTATTACAGAGCTCTATTTTCAGGAGTTAATAACATGGCCGTAAAAGTTTGCCTACCTCTGAGCTAAGCCTTGAATACAAAATATCAGACTGAGGTTTCTTCAAAGCAACATAACTACTACAGGTGTAAATTTCAGGGTTTTTTCTGAGGCTATCTTGCACTTTGTTGGCAGCGCATTGGCAATTATCTGGCAATCATATGATGCCAAAAAAGTCATGTGTCTTCCTAGGCTGGAATGGGAGAACTGGAAATGCCTGAAAAGTCCTGAGAGCCCGTTGGAGAAGGCATCCTCTATCTGCCCTGAAAGGAACCAAAGTAGACTATCAGCCTTTAAAATTGGGAATTGTTCTAAAATGTAGTAATACGATTATCTTACTTGTAATTAAACTTCAGCTTATTTGCTTGAATTGCATGTATAGGCTCTATAGTAATTTCATCTGTCTGGATAATAATTGTCTCAGTAATAACTAAGGAGTAATTATTTCAGATGAAGTTTTTCCAGTTAACTTTCTGAAGGTAGACATCCTTATTTCAAAGTAAGAGTATTATCTCCCTACTAAGTTTTCATATTTTGGACTGTGCATTCAAGTAATTTCCAAAATTTGGGCCTTCTGATATTGGAATATATATTTTTCTACTGAGTTGTTCCTGGATCGTGTTCAATTCAAAGATATTTGCCAGCAGGGACAGGCTCTACAAGAAGCTTAGATTCATTTAAACATGTAAAGCTAATGCATAAATACAGACCCTGAAAATGTCATCATTCTCATGCTTAATTCTGCTGGCAAGTAACGTTAATGTGTTTGAAGGGTTTAAATCACAATATTTAATTATACAATTCCTTACAGACACAAAATGACCTGCTAAATCTGTGGGACCGCAAGACTGAAAATACATGTCAGCAGAGAAGAATGTGGATAAACAGCAGTTATGACACAGATCTGACAAGTAAAAAAGTCCAGCTGAGCTCTAGAAATTTATATTTTGGCATCTGTGTCTTTGCCAGCACCAGTGTTTCATACTTGACACCTTACATGGACACTGTGTACTTTTGAGAATATTCTTAGACAATTATGTGCATCTTGGTGAGCCAATGTCCCCCTTAGGGAAAGGAGGGGGTGGGAGAGAAAGAGGAGAGAGCAAATAATGGGAACATTAATGATACCTCTTATTAGTCATAAATTATAGAATCACATAATAATTTAAGTTGAAAGGGGTTTATGGAGACCATCTAGTCCCAATGGCCTGCTGAAGCAAGGCTAACATCAAAGATAGGTCAGGTCCTGCTGATTCTGCTAACTCCCTGGGCGCCTCTTCCAGTGCTGAACCACTCCTGCTGTGAAGAATTTTGTCCCTGTGTGTAATCAGAATTTCTCTTTTGCAATTTGTGACCATTGGATCATGTCCTGTTGTCATGCATCGCTGAGAAAAGTTTTCCTCTGTCCTCTCTACACCCCTGCTTTTGGTAGATGAAGTCTGGTTATGTGTGCCTTTGGCCTTCTTTTCTTCAGGGTAAGCAAACAGTTTGGCCTCCGCTGCACTTCTCTCTAATTTATCAGTACTTCTACGCTGGGTGACCAAATTGGCCACAGTGCTTTGGACATGGTTTAAGGTGCTGGAGGAAAGAAAAAAACTTTTCCCTAGACCTTATCTTGCTCACGCAGCCTGGTATACAGCTAGTCTCCAACACAGTAAGGGCGCAGTGCTGCCCACGTTCAACTTGATGTCTAACATCAAGTGCTTTTCTGCAAGGCTCCCAACTGTTCATGTCAGACTGTATAAGTGCTGCCTTTGGTCTCTCACTGTATTTATGGGCGATTTTGTAGTATTGGGGCTTGTTGGGTTTGGGTTTGTTGGTTGTTTGGGTTTTGGGTTTTTTTGGAGGGAGAGGGGTTTTTTTAAAATGAAAATTTCTGAGATTTTTGCATACTTTTATTGAAGAAGCAATGGAGACATGAGGGTAGACAGGAAAATTAGTTCACATAGTCATGGAGAAGCTAACCGCACCTGTAGATCATATTCATTTTCCGAAGAACTGTTTAACACATAGGTATAAAGTTTCATTATCCATAAAGTTTGTCTTTTGCGCAGATGAATAAAATGGGCTAAAAGCATCCTTTCCACATACATTACCTAAAGTACAGCACAGGGGTGTGCTAATTAAGCATTCCTCCAAATCCTTTAGCAAGATAGGGGAATAAATATTATGACCACTGTATAGAGGATAGGAAAACTGAGACACAATGGTTCAGCTTCTTTCAGAGGTCCATGCAATAAGATCTGAGCCAAAAGGAAAACACTCCAATTATCCTCCTTGGTGATTTAACCATCTCAATCACCTAGGCTATGCTATATGTGTATTTTAAATCTAGTATCATCTTTCCACTTTTAGTAACAATTAGTTGAAAAAGGTTTGAAGAATGCATGAGTGTTTTGTGTATTTAAGTTAGGAGTTAACCAAGTGGCTCCTATTTCCGGCTTTAAAAGAGAGAGAGAAAAAAAAAAAAAACAAAAGGCCAAAAAAGGATAGGATATACCTATAAATTGCCAGAAAATCAAAACATCAAAAATCAAAAAATGTTTTCTGTTTCCACAAATGAGAGTAGGATTTGGCTCTTTACAGGAACAAGTGAAAGTGTATTACAAAAAATCGAACAGCAGTAAAGTGAGCAGTAAATCTCAGGTAAAAGGACTGAGAGAAAGTGGCTGTGATTGAAGAATATGGTTCTCAGAATGCAAAGACTTATCCTTACATCTTCACTTTCTGGAGGAATTGATCTAAGTAATGCCTTTGTGATCAGACCTTCCCAGAGCAGGTTGACTGTGCTCAGTGTACTGAGTGTTTTAGGTTAATTCACATGGGGTCTACCAGCCAAACCATACAGGTGGGAAAGCAGAGCAGTTGGCTGGCACTCCAGTGCAGCTGAACTCGGACAACAAGCTGTTCATGATGGCAGCAGATGTTCCTGCTCTTGCCTTATGCCAAAGTTTGCTATATGGACTCAGTTCATGGGCATTCCTCCCAGCTGCAAATTCCAGTGCAGGGAAAACCTTTTCTAAGTAGAAAAATTGGATGCTGAGGCATCAAGACCTGGCACTAGTCAGTGTTTTCAAAAGGCAAATGATTGAATAACAGTAATCTGCGATGTAACAATGCAGATATTGGAATTGCTTTGTTTTCCAGTCTTCAGCCCAGTGCTGTTCTCTTTTGTTTCAGTGCATAAACACTGAGGGTTTTGTGGCTGGACCACATTAAAATTTGCACTTCACAAAGTCTGTGTTTCCTTTGATGTAGGGCACGAATGTTTGGGGACGGGGTTCCTCAAGGCCATTATCCAGCCCAGTGGAACAAATGCTAGCACTGATTTGCACAAGGAACTAACAATATAAGAAGAGTTTTTATTTATCTTTCTTCTATCCAGAGAAACCCTGGTTTTGCCAATGAAGGGCTTCACAAAAAGCCAGTTTTAAGACTAAGGCTATCTCTGATGCAGAGGAGGCTATCTCAACAAGGAAACATGCATCAGTGAGTGAGAGGCAAGCGCGAACTCCTTCCTTCTGGAAGCTCTGCATCTCTCCTGAGCTTCTGAGAAGCAAGCACGTCTGGAAGCCATGCAGTGAGCGTGCATGCAGCCTGCTCCTGCCTTCGATGGGGAGCACAGCTGCACTGGCTGCTGCAGGACTCCACTCAGGGAGACGTGACTCAGGCTGCAGGGCTGAAGCCTGCACTCCAGAGGGAATGGGGCTTCAAAATCACAGTCTTAAGTAAAAACATCATAATTCCTTTTTAACCTGGGTTTTGGAGGGGTTTTGTTGTGGGTTGGTTTTTTTTTTCCTTTTTTCTTAAAAAATATTAACTGGGTGGTGCATTGCTCCTAATTTTAGAAGAAATATGTCATTTTTTTAATTATTCAAATAATCTTGATATAATAAATACATTCGTCTTTCTATTATTAAGCATGGAATGTCAATTAAGTGGCTAGTTTTGTAAAGCTGATTTTTTAATATATTAGAGAAAGGGAAATAGATCCAATTCAACTTTATATTTCTTTTTGTGTGACCTTTTTACCATCTATTGGTAATTTGCCTATTTTGCTTTTGGGGGGAAAAAAAATCAGAAAATATTATACAACATTTCAGAAATTCTGACTATTTTTCACAAAACCTTTTTTGGTACGTATTTGAACCCTAGGCATGCTGACTAGTCCTATACAGGAGTAAGGCAGAAAGCACACATGGATGGTCTTGTAGAAGTATGATCTCAGTATTTCTATAATGCAAGATTAGTATTTCTATAATGCAATAAGATATTTAATACTTTTCAGTTCTAATAACTGAGAGTTTTGGAATCACTGACATTTATTAAAGCTAGATAGAAACCGAGGAGTGGTTATACTGCTGAGCAGGATTTCTGTGCCTTTGGAGCTCCATCCCTGATTTCCAAAACTCAAGCAGTTAGTGTTTAAATCAATTTCGGAAACAGGACTTGGGTTGCAAGACCATATAGCTGCTTCTGAAGAGTGTTATCTTTCAACTACACTTCAACAGAATCAGAGCAGCTGGTTAGAACACCTTTAAAGTGTACAACCTAATAGCAGAACTTAACATTTTATTTCTTAAGACGATATATTGCAAACCCCATCTTTTTTCTTTAAAATTAGTTAGGTTTTTAAGCTTTAATTTTTCTGCATGCTTACTGGCAGCTTGATGAAACCCTAAATTAGCCTCCGGAATCAATTCCTGTTTTATACACCATGCTAAGAGTGATTTGATTCTCCCTGTGTCTGAAAAAGAAACTCAGCCTGCATCTGTCCTGAACTGAAAACAGATCTGCATTAAAGAGCTTTACATCAGTATTGCTGATATGCTAGAAATTAGTCAGTTGGGAAGTATGTTTTCAAATAAAACATGACGGAATTACAAGCAATTAACTTCTTCCTTGAGGTAACAGAGATATATGAGATAGACATTCTGTTCTTTAAAAATACTTCACATGTTACTAGGAGAGTAAGATAGGAATAATATGCTTCAAGAGAGGACTACACAGGTGGCAAGGAGATATGTTCTGCACATCATCAGGGCCTATTTGCTTTAGACTCACTAAAGTAAGTGGTAGATGGTCAGTCAGTTAAGTGCTCATCTCTGCTTCCTCCTTCAGTTGAAGGATACGGCCTAATGTCTCTAATCATGCTTGTGCCTTGTTAGGCTTGTATCAAGCTCTAAAATGTATTTTAGATTTGTTCTCACTGTGCAAGAGACTACAACTCTGTAGAGCAAGCACATTTTTGTTCAATCATGAAGTACAGTTCTTAGGTTGATCTGTCTTTGGTACGAACTGAAAAATTACTCTCATCATGAGCATTTTTACCTCCCTAAGGAGAACACAGTAGTCAGTACTGCTTCTTGGAAACCATCAAAATGTACTTTAAAAATCCAGTAACATCGTAGGGTTTTCATGGCCCTTTCTCATTTTAAGCATATGTGTGAGGGACCTGGATTATTTTCATGAGAGAAAGCCTCCCTTAATTTATTTATTTTTTAATAAACCTTAAATTTGAGCAAATTAAAATGTAGTATGTCAGTATTTAAAAAATTTAAAACTATATTAGTCACACTGTAATTATTATCTAAGTCAATTGACTTTTCTAGTTCTTCATTTATTTTGCTTCTCAGCAGTTTGATGTGTTTAAAGGCAAGCTTATGCCAGAGGTGACTGAGCAAAGCATAGAGCATTTTGTCTTAGCTAGTCATTCACTTTGAAGCTGCTCTTGACTGTTTCATCTTCTTTAACAAGTTAATGAAGAAAGTTACACTGCTTAGCTATTTTAGTCCATTGTTTTGGTGTTTGCATGCAAAATGAAGCCTCTTCTTGGCACGTGAGACAACAGTGACAAAAATAAAGATTGAATTATCTAGATGCATTTTGAGCTCAGAAAGTGGTTTAGCACAAAGAGAGGTGGGACAACCACTTTGTTGATTGCTTTTGGACTGTCTGCTTGGGTCAGGACAAGACTGTGGGAGGCAATAAGTCTATTTTTTAAGGAAGTGAGGCTGTGAATCAAAGACTGACTCCCTGCAGGAGGTACGAGTTACATCCAGTGACTAAAACCACGTGAAGGAGAGAGAGCCAAATAGCTAGCTGAGAAAAGTGGAAAAAGGATTTTTCTTGATTCATTGTAAGGGAAATAATGAAAGCTAAAAAAATTTTGGAAAGCTGGGATAAGAGTCACTGGGAAGCTTTCTTCATTTCTTTCAGAGCTGTAGGAAAAGTGGGAGCAGAATCTGATCTAGTCAGCTGTCACTTTCTGTTTTCTACAGACACTGATCATAAATATTGTGATAGTATTAAAAGAATCCATTTTACATGAGATTAGCATAACTGAAGTAATGATGTATTGGCCAGGAGGTGATGTGCTCTTTGGAGGATCCACAATTTTGTTGTATTTTGAGAACCTGCCAGCATTCCTTACATGATGTCAGATTTCCATGTATGCCAGAAATGACTGCAGAATGCCATGGGAACATCTTTGCCTTATGATTAACCAGATTTGTAATTTTATTATTTTGGTGGCTCATTTGTCTTCACCTAATGCTGAAGAACCAAAAAAGTTGACTGGTAGAATTAACCAATCATCAGTAGCTCAAACCATTTGAGTTTGAGAGTCACTTAAGGAAGCAGATTAGTGGGTAACTCTTCTATCTCTGAGTATCTAGGCCACTCCAGATCAAAAGGAATGGGAAGTTATCTTTTCATGGTTGTTTTCATCTTGTCCTTGAATTAATTTTTGATCAAAGTACAGATTCCTTGGTTTTGACTCATTGGCGCTGCTGCTGACAATCTCATTATAGCAGAGGAATGCAAAGGACAGAGAGATTGTGCTTGTCTTGGGGGTGAGATAGGGACATGCTGGATAAGTCTTTTTGCATTACTTATGTAAAAGGAAGAAAACTGTTGCTAGAATGTTTTCACACTGCACAAACTGGTTTAAGAAAACCTACTGCACCATTATTATTAATTTAGGCTTATGTTTATGCTATTACTAAAGAAATATGACAACATTTGTGAGAAAAAAAAAACAAAAACAAAACAAATGCTTTTTCTACATTTATTTTGTTTTCTCTCTTCAGTTAACGTGTGTGTGTGTGTGTGTGTGTGTGTTTAAGGTTATATGGTATTCTCAGAATCTGACTTAAAATATTTGCAAAATCCCCAAAATTTCTGGCCTTGCAAGCATTGCAGATTGTCATCAGGCATTAGTCATCTCTGTTCTGTAACCAGAGAGCAGGAGAAATAGTCAGCAGACAAATAAGCAGAAGTGTAAGTATTATTTTACTAAATTATTCTGATACAAATTATTAACGTGAAATATGGTCTCATTATCAGACCAAATAAAGGTGCTGTATAGATTAGTGGAAAACAATGCAGTGATGTAGCTCCTGTGACATCACGTGAACCAGTGTTACGGGTGTCTGTGAGATCAGGGAAGGGTACTGTCTTGTTTGCTTCTCCATGAGAAATCTTCATTTGTCATCTATTAGATTAGATAATTAAGCTTTTGTGTGGACAAACACATCAACTGTTACAGAATTTTTTACCAGTGGCTGTGAGCTGGCTCCTCTGGCTGTGAAGTGAGCGGCCTATTGCAAACCCTGGTAAATCTGCTGTGGATACTATGAGCTGACTTGCTAGTATTAGACCACATACTCAGGTGACTCTTATGCCCTGTTTGAACCTAACTAGAGCACAATCTTGAAAGATATGGCATTAAGCGTGAGTTTAACTGTAATAAAATAAAGTGTCGAGTTGAAATGAACCACATTTTTATTCTTGGATGCATGTGTAATTGTCCTGTTGAAGTGACACCACAGCACTTTCCAGAATCTTGTCAGAACAAGATACGATTTTATTACTTGGCGAAATGAAGTAACATAAACCATTTGCAGGTATGTCTACACTGCACTTGTTACCATATCAGGGTTTTGTCTGCCATTATGGGGCTTTCATTTCTTACTTGGTTGTTTGGCTGGTTGAAGAAATTTTTGTTTCATGCCTGTTGAACCACCATTGCAGTGTCCAAGGAATATCCTTGATGTTTAATTCTATTTGTAACCATCTTCAACAGTGGGGTTCTTTTCACAGCCAAAGGTAACCTTGCCAATACAAGTAATTTACGGTCTCTCAACTTTTCAAAAAGTTGATCCCCAGCAGAGAGTAGCTTTCTAGTTTTGTCTGGGGAATGCAGCATAGAAGAATAAGGATAATTAACCAGACTGTGACTTTTTATTGACCATATCACCAAAGCTTTGTATATGCTGTGTATCAATGCATATCCGTATCTAGAACACCGATTTTTTTTTCTTTTTTCTGGAAAAATAAGAGCCTCATTTTCAGTGGGAAATATTATTTTAAGACATATGGTCTGTATGCTTATTTTTTCATGCATTAACCTCAGGATTAGACATTTATTTTATTTACACTTTTGAAGGCTTTCTATCACTGCAGCATTTCTAAAGGAAAATGGATGGTGTGCATTGATTAATACTCTGTATGTTTTTATTACTTAGCAGCTATGCCAAATGATTTGCAAGCAGGTTAGTACCTTAGAGGCAGCTATCAAAAAGGTTTTCTTCATTTATTAATTTATAGACCACATGATATAAAGGGCAAATATCAAGATCTCAGGTGTAAATTATACACGCTCATGTATTCTGCGATACACAATGTCTTGTATTTTAAACCTCTGCTTGCTTGGCAATGCACCATTTTTTTAAAATTCTGAGTGGACACACATTTGGGCCTGAACATAGATAATGAGTTACATTTATTCTCTCTCTTGCCATTATTGTGAGCATCATTGCAATTACTGCTGTGTCAAAACCAAAAATTCTCTGGTATGCAAGAAATGTTTTTTTTTCATACTATCAAACCCAAGGGGAATTTATATTTGAGAGCTTTCAAAGGGATTACTGCTGACATTTTGAAGTTTATGACAGAGATAATAAAGTGCTGTCTAAAGAGAATGCATCAAAATGAGGTGGCATTTCACTGTCTCTGGAAGGCCAGGCTCTGTTCAGGAGGGTCCAGTGGCACTGCTAAGACAATTCTCTGCCTTCCTTAGGGTAAATTTCAACCTGAACTAGCCTGTCTAAAACCATGCAATTTATCTAAGTAGTCTGTAACCTCTTCTTTTTCCTAATCTGACCTGAATTCTCATCCCTTTGTCACTCATCTTAATGGTGTTAGACACCTGATAACAGCTAACCTTGTTAGTGAAACAGAGACAACAAAACCTTTACATGTGTTAGTGGTCTCTGTAGAGTATGTTTGCTTTACGTTCCTCTTGAACTGTGGATCAAAGCATTTCCTGGTCCCTGCAGTTAATCTGCTGTGCTTTCTTGTTTAGGCCTCCAAACACAGGAAGTTTACAGCTCAGGTTGCACTCTGATTTAAGTATAAGATATGTAAGTGCAAGGGAGCATATTTGCCCAGTATTAAAGCAGTAATTACTCCATACAGTAATTTACGTTTTGGCTGATACGTCTCTGAATCTTACTAAAAAAAAAAAAATACAGCTTTTCACTGTCGCCTAGCATTCATGGTTATTTACTGTTGTTCTTCACATGTCAAAGTTCATCTGGCAAGATAATCTTATATAGGTATTCTACAAGGAATCCAGAAAAAAAGCATGATTTGTTTTCGAAATGGTTGATACTCTCCTTTCTTCTCAGGGGACTTGGAATTACATCCCTAAGAAAAAAAAAAAAAAAAAAAGTACTCCCTTTTGAACAGTTTTCCTACCTGTTGTGCAAAAATACAGTGGACTAATTTGGCTACTGCAGTACTTTTCTAAGCCAGCAGATCTTTTGTCAGTCACGTAAGGTTGCGCAAGCACTCAGAGCAAACCTCACTGGAGAAGCACTGCCCCACACTGTCAGAAAAATATTGCTGAATTCTATTATATGAAAAGTTAAGTGTTCTTCATGCATGAAGACCTCTTTGCAAATGTTTTCCATTATCTAAACTGTTGGCCCAGATCCACTGGTAAGAGCAACAGTGGAAGTGTAGAACAAGTGGTGAATATTGTTCTCTTCGTTTCATTGAATTTCTCATGATATTTGTATTTTTGCTAATCCCTAGTTACCAAATGTAGTGATTATATAAGAAGGAGCTTTAGCGAAATAAAATAAAAGAGAAGTTGCCTCAGCGGTAAAATTCATCCCTTACTGTTGCAAGGACTCTGAAAATGTATTCTGTGGAGGAGTAAAACTCCAAATGGAAAAAGAGCCCTGAAATCTGCCTTTTACATGTAAATTTAAGCTATGATAGGACATGGATGAGTGCAAACTACAGTATTTAAGAGCAGGACATCCACAATATGGGCTACATGCATTACAGACCAATTGTTCCCTGCTAGTTTCTGAGAGTAGCACATAAAATAGTAGTAGCCAACTTGCTGCGTCTATCCAAAACTTCCTTTGCCCAATGAGGTGGGAACAGATGAAGTCGGTGGGGAACTAGGCACTTCCAGATAAGACAGGATGCATGTTAAAAGTGATATGCAGTTCTGTTAAAAGTGATATGCAGTTCTTTTGAAAGTGATATCCTGTTCTTTTAAAACAGCTTTGAAAATCAGAAGGTAGTGCTGTTTTCAGAGATAGAAGAATTCAAACTTTTAAATGTTAAACTAGCAAGATTTAGTTGGAATGACAGTGTAGTTGAGGCCATATGTCTTTGCATTGCTTAGCACCAAAACAAGACCAAAAATTAACTCTTAAAATGCAGCCTTAATGCAGTGAGTGGTGTGTATGAGCACGGTCAGTGTGTAAGCAAGGCAATGTCAGAAAGACAGCTGAACCATTCAAGAATTGCTGTCGATCTAAACCAGAGCAGAAATTGCCTGCAGCAGGAGCAGAAATTCTCCTGGGCAGTGACATTCTACTGTCCCAATTCTGAACCCATGCTCCAGGGGGCCCTCCGCGGCCAAAAGTGATGCTCCCTCCCGCTCACTTTCTGCAAGCCGGTGATTGTGCTGCTGCCGGCACTGTGAAACCTTGCTCTGCTGCCCCACAGCAAATGAAATCTCGCAGGGGTAGGCAGCCGCCTCCCGCCCAAGCCCCGCACGCTTCCAAGAGGTCGCTGCTTGCTTTTTCCTCCATGCTGGTCAGGGAGTGGGATGGTGCTCCAGCTGGGAAGCAGTTGCTGTGTTCTGCCCTTGAGAGGATTAGATTTCAGCACTGAATGCAGCATTCTCATTTTATCATACATAAATGTCAGTTTATGTGTCATCTTTAAACTCCTTCAGAACTCCCTAAATGATGCTACAAATCAAAGATTATTGTGGGAGCGATGGTTAATTTAGAGAGAAGTATTTTATTTCAAATAAGAAGAGAGGCAACACATGAAAGGCAATGAATTTTGTGTGTTGCGTTTGCATGTTTGTGATTGTTTCTGGACTAAAGAAAAAAACGAGTTAAAAATGAGCTTGCAGTGCTCATGAATTGTTTTCTGTTTGTAAACTGTGCTAGGATGAGGAAAGTATTTAGTTCCTTGGGTTTACATGGTCTTTATTGCTTAACAGATTTCAAAACTCTTGCAGTGCACCACTTCAAAGGACTCCTCACCCCTCTGTCACAGGAAGTGCATATCTCTGCTGCTCTTCTTCTCCCATAGTCTTCCAGGTCCCTCCTGCAAAACTGATAGACATTTCAAAGTGTGAGAGCAGCAGATTCAGTTAGCTGCAAACCATTTGGACTGTCCAACACCTCTTGCTTCCTTTAAATAAAGTGTGTTTCTGTATCACAAATGAATGGAAGTTCAGACTTCCACCTTTTCTTTTGTTGCTTAGGTTTTGGCTGTACTCGGTCATGTGGGCTCTGATGCTGTACAAGAAAAGCACCCCATCCTTTTAACAGTTCCTGTCATTGAGGCAGCCCGTCTTCAAGGAGATACCGGGAAGTTTTAGCCAGCCCCATGGTGGGAGAAGAGGCTTGAACTGAGGGTTCTCGGAGCTTGGCTAACCTTGGGAGTCACAGACAGCCTTTTTTCCAATAAGCTTTAGTTATTCCTAAAAGCAGTGATTTGTAAGTTGGAATGTTGTGGGGTTTTGTTTTGTTTTTTTTTTTTTTGGGGGGGGGAGGGAACATATTTTCCTTCTTCAGCAATCTCTAATTTTTCTGTACCCAATGAGTCAGGCTTGCCTGTTAGATGAAATTGGGTTTGTGTATTAAAATCAGTAGTAACTGTGATAGGTCACTAAGTAAACCTCAACTACTTCAGTTTCCTGTAGATTCGCATAAAATACTTTCCTAGTTTGATCTCATTGATGGCTGGAGTTTAAAAAATGTAAAACTTTCTAGTCTTCACAACAGGGATCATTCTTGCTTCAGAGCCCTTCAAAAATATCAGAGTGGCAGACTTGGGATGCTGCTTAAAGATGCAGTTAGAAACTGCCATGGTTGTTAATCCTGGCCTGTTTCCACAGGGCACTATTACAAAGCTTATAAAAATGGTGCCTAGCTTTAGTTAGCTTTACAGGGCTTTAAGTTCATTCTAGCAGAACCACATGAGCCTGTTTCCCCAAACACCCCTGTGAGAAGGAGGGAAAGTTTAAAAAGGGGGCCCAGCCATTATTAATGAATGCCTGAACTATGTACACAAATTCCACTTCTCGGGGGTGTAGGAAAGTGTTTTGGATGTGGCTCCACATCCAGGAGCAGTGCTGTTTGAATAACACCTCCCATAAAGCAGGCTTCCTTCTTTCCTCTACTCCTCCCAAGGCTATGCCAACAGAAGTGTTCATGTGGCTTCTTGATGTACCTGAACATATAAGTAATCTGGCCAGAAAAAACAGCTTAGAATTTTATTTCAGGTTCTTGCTGTCCCCATCCCAGTTCAGCTCCTTGAAATATTTTACCACACAGCTGCATAAATAGTTGGCTTTGGTAGAGCACAGGGAGGGAAGTGGGGTGGGCACCAGTGTCCAAAAAAGGGGATCCAGAGCTGTTTAAACTATCCTTGCCATCAGAGAAATGGTCCAAGAGCCACAGCCCCAGCTGCATGAATTCAAAAGCACAAGTTTAAATTGCCAGCTGCTTTCAGTGAGTCTGAAGTGCCTCTGCAAAATTGGGAAGCCACTGCATATAAATATTAGACCCTCCCAGATCTGTTTCTTTTGTGTGGGCTGTTCTCAGTGTGCCATTGCTATGAACCATGCTGGTTATGGTTTTTCAGCGTTATGTTGGATACTGTCCAGAAGTAGCTTCATGCCTCAAAAACCTCTACATGTAAATAGAAGTGACCATCAGAATAGGTGGTGCTAGCACTGTGGTCACATGGACAACCCTCCTGCTTACCTTGCCATTGAGATCAGGTCTGTGCAACATCAGATCCAGATCAACCCCTGAACCAGACTGGGCACGTGGTTACTCAATTAGCCCAAGCCTGCAAAACAGCATGTATTTCAGACTTCTGTTTATGCTGGATTCAGAGGACAGACAGTTCCTACTCAGGAATAACGCCTGCCAGAATAAAAGTTGTCCTTCAGAAATATTTTAAAACAAATTAGAACCAGAAATGTAGGTTTGGGCAGGTTCAGTGTTTTATTTTATTTGGTATTATGTGCCCTAGAAGGGAGTTGGCACATTGTGTGACAGCAACCTGACATTCTGCACAAGAGCTATGAAAGAAACGGAAAAAAACAGAATCTCCTCAGCTAAATCCAGTTGGTTAAAATCCAGCTAACAAACTTGAAACCACCAGTAGCTCATGAAGTCTTAACATGAGGTTTTCTCTACTTTTTTTAAGACCTCATACTCCAGAACTGTTTTGATGCAGCTTGAATGAGAAGTTCAAGTTTCGTGTTTTGTTTTTGTAGTGGCCTTTTTTTACAGAGGAGATGGTTAATTTTGGTAGCTATAGCAACTGAGAGCAGCATCCCAATATTTTGGGATATTGGGATAGTCTAAGCTGAGGCATCCCTGCCTACGGCAGAGTGGTTGGTACTAGGTGATCTTAAGATCCTTTCCAACCCTAACCATTCATGATTCTGTCACCTTACTGAGTCAGTAGGATTGTGTACTTTTTAGGTACTCAAGAAAAAGCCTTTTACACAGTGAGTTAAGCTGTTTGCAGTTTGAGGTTTTTGAAGCCATCTCTGGTGATGGATGTACTGCTGTCTGTGTGGATGTATTCGTGGACTGAATACCTGCCAGGTGGTTGAATGTGAGTGAGCAGGGCATTTTGCAGAATCCTTCTGGAAGGAAAACTGGTCACAGAGTTCCATTTGAACACTGGGATGATGGCAGAAAGGAAGAGACTAAATTTTTATGGTGTATGTACTACAAGTCACAGAAAGCAATTTGCAAACATTGAAGAAAAGTCAGGGAATGGAGAGGCAACAAGGTCCATCCAGCTCTGAAAGCATCAGTGAAAGATTACATGTCCCTGATGGCTGAAAAGATTGTCACATTCATTGTACATGTAGTCTCGTTTTAGCTATCTCCAGTGCAGTCATTCTGCTGATCTATGGTAGTTATTCCCCCTTTGGTGCATAAGCATGTTTCCCATTCACATAAATAAGAGCTATGTCTTTGTATGCAGAGATAGCGTATTTTATTTGTCTACTGCCAAAGCAGCTTCTCACAGGATTGCTTGCCTCTCACACCCTTGGTTTTTTTTTTTTTTCCAGCTCTGTGTTTTCTCTGTTTTGAACTATTTGGACTTTCACATTTTAGGCAATGAATGTTAGTAAAGTATCTGAGAAAGTGACATGGCTAGAAATGGAGTCCTAAGTGGGTTCAGGCATCTAGGCAATGCAGTGTAAAATATGGGAGTCACACTTTGCTGTATGTGGAAAAGCTTGCTCCTGCTTACAGGGCTTCTGTGTTATTTAGCTATTTTTTGTCAACTGCTTTTACATTCTCTGTCTCAACATACTATTCAAGCAGTGCCTGTGACACCTGTGATTATCACTGCTAAAAGCTTCTAAGCTATGGAGGATGGGTTTCTTTTGTACATGAATTTAGGTGGTTTAATTAATGGAGTACAATCTGATGATCAGAGTACCTCAGGCTGAACAGACAATGATGTTCTACTATCAACCACATGGTCTCTTTTTGACACCTCCTGTTTATTGTACAAGATCTTTGCTGAGAAAATGGAGCCAGTGAGGTTGACTCAGCATTAGGTTTGATGTACTATGGCTCTGTGGAGCAAAAGATCATCAAGTTGAAATAGTAATTTTTGCCATTTGTTCTCCCCATGTGCAGTTCACTTGGCTACAACCACGGTGTGAGAAGGAGAGTAGATGCGCTCTCCTCCCTGTGAGCTTCTGGAATTGTTGCTGATGTGTCTGAATCTCTCCGGCTCATTTATTCTGGGGAGAGAGGGGAGACATGGGAGAAGAGGAGGAGAAGCAGCAACAATTTTTGTTAGTTATTGTTTTACTTCTTTTTTTGTTATTGTTTCTTTTCGCTTCTCTGCTAGTTATGGGCCAAGTCCTTTGACCACTCCAGCCTGTCTCCTTTCCTGTGACAGAAGCTGTCATCTGACTTTCTGATGATGCTCTTTCTCTTTACCTTCTCGATCTTCTCTTTGCAGTTCACAGTTTTCTTACTCTGCTCACTGCCCTGTTAGTCAAACAAATTAGCTCACAGCCACCTTGGAAAACAATTGTATAACTGAGGATACCAGGGAGAGGGTAAGGCAAAGTAAAGTCAGTAGTGATGTGGGAGGAATGAGCTCCTGGGTAGCACTGCAGCCTGCTTGCCTCCCCTCAGCTGGCTCTTGCATACATCAGAGTCAGCTAAAACCACTGCAGGACAGTTGTACTTGGACTTCAAGCTGGTGCTTCGCAGGGTGCACGGTCACCGTATCTCTCAGACAACCCTGCATTGGGCTACAGATAGATCCCGCTGGTTTTCATCCTCATGCTGGCGAAAGGCAGTTTTGCCTCAGCTCCTCGTGTCACTGAGCAAGTGTACTGTTTGCCTGGCCGCTCCCCGGGTTATCAGGGACCGCAGAAGAAGCAGATTAAGGCCATTCACACCGGCAGTTTCCTTAGTGCCCTTGCGAGACTGATAAGTTCTGGCGGAGAGGCAGTGACGCCAGCGGGCAGTAATCTTTTCCCCAGGGAGAGCTGCTTTCCCTGCGTGCCTGTTTATCCCCGCAGGTGCGGCTCCTGGAAACCCTGTCTCTCCTTCTGGCTTTTGGCGCCCGCAGTAGTATCCCAGGCTAGTGGCTTGTCTGGCTCCAGCACTCCTTCCCTGGGAGCTGCTTCTGGATGAGATCCGGGAAGTGCTGCTCAACAGCAGCCTTGTCCGTCATAGGTGCCATTATGTAAACCCTGCCGAGGGGATACGTGCTAAGCCAGCCTGGTTCACAGCCTTCATCCCTATCTCCTCCCTGCTGCCGGGCAGCCTGTGTGGGAAAGGTGCTGGCTTGCGAAAACAAGACGGGCTAGGTGAGGAAACAAGAAGTGACATGAGAATAGCTCGGTTTAATTGCAGGCCTTCACACTGCAGTGCTGCCAGCCAGAAGGCATGGCGCAGCCTGAATGGCCTGGGATGAGTGGCAGGGGAGCATGCCCACCCTGGGTGTGCAGCCAACCTGCAACGCGCTGCCGCAGGAATATTCTGCGAGCATCGCCGCAGTCATGTGAGGCAAACGCCGCCTGAGCAACAGCACGGTATGGGCAGGCTGCTGGCTCGACTTGCTGCGACTCGCTGCCTCGCTCCACACAAAGGCGGTGCTAAGCACAGGCGTGCCTCTAATCTTGATTTCCTCCCCTCACCTTTGGGGGAGTTCTGAAAGCAGAGTCCTACTGTGTCTGAGGAGTTTTAAACATGGCTGTGAATGTTTATTAGCTTGCTTGGCCCAGGGTATAGTAAGCTACTGAGAAGGAGTGTTTACTGAAGTGTACCCTGGCATCCTTATCCTTCCTTTGCAGCTGCTATTTACCAGACAGCATTAGTGGTGATTGTAGCTGGCAGGAAACATTGTCTAGGAATGAACTGGATGAGTTAAAAAAAGTTCACACTAACACTGTCACAGGCATTTGAAAATATTTCACATGAAGGCGTATTTTTGTAACACTGAATTAAAATAAGACTGCATGAAGCTGACTCAACTAAATTGAATTTGCGATCAAAATGTTTGGTGTTTTTGTTTTGGGTCCCTGCCTTGTTTACAGCTCTGCTGTTACACTCTGTATTGCAGAGAAAGCATCTCCATCCACTCTACTGACGCGTTGTTTCACAAACGTGGCAGCAGCACAGCTAATTCAGCAGCACTGGAAGTTGGAGAGATTTAGACATTTCTTGGCACTTACACAAACTGTTTATGAAAATGCACTTGCTCCTGGTTTAATCAAAATGGCCTGCTATCGTGCTATCTCTTTTAAAAGCTCAGATTGCTTAACTGGAATAATAATGTCTTCTTTGAAAGATTGCAGAATAAAATAGCAGGATTGTTTCTCACATTGGCTGCTCTGAGAATCAGAAATCACTTTCTTCATTGCGGGATTTAACTTGCCAGTGAGAGGTAACTACTCTTGGAGTTTTGTAAACCATGACTGGGACTTTTTCTTTTTCTTTTTTTTTTTTTTTTTTTTAAATTACCATTCCAGAAACTCAGAAAACTGCTTAAAAATAGGTTTTACACAGGATCAAAACCCACACCCAAAAAACCCCCACAGCCATTAATATGCATGTCAATCCACTGTGCTGATTTTTTCTTTGTAGGTTGTGCAGTCTACCCCTTCCTTTACTCATTGTCTTTGTTTATTATTTAGATCCTTGTTTAGATGTTTTTGTAGGACTGTAACTCTCTATTTTGTTTAGAAAGTTCCTAGCAGATTGTGCTTGCTATAGCTATATGGGAATGGACTGGTTTTGTTGAGTTACTTATTTGAACTGGGACTTTCCAAAAACCCCCCGTTGTCATAAATCGAATAGAGATGTTCCGACAGCTTATTAGTCATTACTGGGGTGACAAGAAGCAGAGTATAGTGTTTGGAGACATTCTTCTAGTGAAAGACACTGAGGTTTAAGCCTCCTCACAGATGTGCAGAGCTGTTCTAGCCATGCCTAACTCCCTTGCATGCTTAATAGGCTTTTTCCCTGGATAGCTTTTTATGGCTTTTTCTGATTGAGATCCTTGTAGAAGGGCTGGATTTGATGGGAAACCTGGATGTCTCTGATTTATCTCACATCTCCCATCCTGAGCATTGTTTTTGGGGGTGGGTGGAGTATGCTGCTCTGACACTGACTTCTGTTGCCACCCAGGTAAAAGCTGCACAGGGGACAGATCTCCCTGCCCAGTACCCAGGAGCAGACTCAGGGCTGGGGCTTTGTCTCCAGAACTCTGACAGCAGCATGGCCATGAAACAGCTGAAGTAAACAAACCAACAATACAGGCATTTTTGTACAGAATAGATCCATTATTCTTCCTGACAGCATGACTTGGATTTTGAGTTCTCATTCTTTGTATTGTTCCTTATTTAAAAAGAAAGAGAAAGCAGAACAAGGAATAATACAAATGAGACAGCCTAGGGCTTGTGCTAGCCTATAGGATACTATTAAGGTCCTGTCGGCGCTACAAATTGGAACCATTTTGTAACCAGGTCCCTGAACTCAGCTGTATTTTTAAAGCAGTCGGGCCCAAAGTCTGGCATGATCGATTCGCCCTGGGCTTTTACACAGACTAATACCCAAGAGGCAATAAGCAATCACTTACCAAGACCAATCCACTGATCGTTCAAGGTGCAGAGTTTTTCTTAACCAGATAACAGGGCTTGCACAGTCATATACACGTATGCTGTGCAGGGGGGCCTGGAGGGAGCCCATGGCCGGAGAGCTGCTGGAAAGGTGCAGGTATCTGTCAGGGCTTTCAGACAGCAGTTTGTTGCAAGGGTCACAGTAAGGTTTTAAAAAGATTGTATTAGATAAATTTTGAGCCCTTTTCTGATCATTTGGACTGGACATCCGTACTGTCTGCTGGACACAGAAAAACCAGCATGGATTCCAGAAAATAACCTTTTCCTCCTTACTCCAGCAGAGGCTGGCTGCGCCTGAGGAGCAGCCTTTGAGCTTGCTGAAGCATCAATGGTGGAGACATTTCCCAGCAACATCAAGAGACTGTGGATTTACACACTCCTAAAAGCGCACAAATTCCCTGCAACCAAGTAATGAGTTTGTCTGGTCTTCATGGTAACCTTCACACCTTGTCAAGGAAGAGTTCTGGGGTGTTCCTCTGGCTGGGAGTGGTATGGCTGCTGAAAGACCTGCCTATGGATGAGGTCAGGGAGTGTCTATTGAAACCCTCACTGACTTTTCAGATCTGGGCAGCCATATCATGAGACAAGTAATAAAGTCATCATTGCTGAAATGAGATGCACTGATATCTAATCAAATCAGCTGTCATGAGCCTGTTCTGGAAGGTGCACATCAGCAACATTAAGTAGAAAATGCTGTATATTTAGAAATTGCTAGTTATTAATTCTGCATGATAGAGACATAATTTCTTGGGTGTTTTATACCATTTTTGTTTTGATCTCTGCACTTGTGATTTCCCAGGAGTAAATCCTTATTCCACTTTCAAAACTGCATGTAAACCCAATTTGAATTGCACAGTCTGAAAGAACTTTCAGTCAACTAGACGCCATTTCTGTTTACATATCTTTAGTATTTAAACATTGCAGGATTGTTTAAATACAATGTTTAAATACATTTAACACTTAATGCATTTATATTTATGTTTAAATATATAAATAATGCATAAATTAATGTTTAAATAAACATAATCATAAGCATTGTGTGGCCACCTCAGTTCACAGTCTTAAGCATAAATCATTGGGTTTCTTGGCCTGAAGCAGGTGAACTGACAGTGGTGGAATTAAGGTGAATCACAGCACATCTCTCCATTATTGACAGGTAATAGATAACAATAACTTTTTTGACAGATCAATAAATAAGTGGCTAAGAGTCAAATCCATTAATGACGACCAGCAAACCAGCTTCCCTACTTATTCTTCTGATGCAGTTTGAGAAGCCAGGGCCTGGACACCCAGTAATGCTGTTCTTTTGCAGCAGGAGGGAGGAAAATTAGGAGGACAAGCAGTGAAGAGAGCAGGGTACGTGAAGGAAGGAGAAGGCATGGGGAGCTCTGGTAGGCAATTAAGGTGCATTAAAAACCTTTTGATTGAGTCATGGATAAAAGCAGAAGCAAGAGCTGACAGGCATTCAGTGAAAAAGTAAATGGGAGCAGGCAGAGGTCCTGGTACAGGAGGGCATTAAAGCATTATGGTCAGGAGGTGTGGAGGGGGAAAATGAGGGGATCTGCAGATGTTGTATCTGGAACAGGCTGTGACATCCAGTGAGGGTCAAGGGATGGAGGCACAATGGAGGGAAAGGGATCACATGTGGGTTAATGTCTTGTGCTTACAGATCCAGGAACACAAGGATGTAGATGGCATGGAGGGATTAGAAAAGCCCACATTAGGAGGACATGAGGCACGCATGGAATAACCAGCATTGGAACACCATGGCAAGCTGTAAGAATATCTTGTGTGGCCCTGGGAGAAATTCAGGCCCTTTCTTCCACATCTTTACTGTCTGACGCATAGCAGAGGCAGCATGGGCATGGGGACTGTCCTCAGCAGTGCACTCTACAAGACTGACAGCAATAAAATTTCCTTGGGAAATATATTGTTCATCTGTTATTTTTAATGGGTACAAGGTGAGAGAAACAGCCAAGGGAAATTTGCTGGCTTACTCCCCCTTCATACTTTAACTTTGGAAGCTTAAGCCTTTTTTCTGGCATTGGGGCTGTTCAGCAGAGGCTGTAAAGCTCCACTTTCAGTGGGGAAATGAATCAACTTGAAAACCCAAAATTCCCTCTGTTTGACAGTGTCTTATGAATTCTGCAGTGTATACTGGGTTTTTTTATCCCTTTTCTGCTATTGATTTCCTAATGTGTGGTAGTTGTACTGTGTTTTTGAATGCATGCATATGTCTGGTTGGACATGTGTCATTAAACATATGTAAAATTCACACACATACACATTAAGCATACACATTAAGCATATGGAAGTTTTGTTACGAAGTATTCATTCCCTCTGTGGCCATATACAAACATTTGAAATACTTGAATCAGGCTGAATCACAAGGTTAAAAATAGATCAGTAAAGTCTTCTTATTTACTTTCTAAATTTTAAAACCTGTGGAGGCGTAAGGAAGCATTTAAAGTTTTCTAACTTTAATCTTTTTCTCTGATACCATAAGGAGTAAACAGGGGGGGTTCTTTCCTTTTAATGAAAACAAGAGATTCCCAAGACTTGAAATGAAATCCTGAGAATAGGCAACAGCATGCTTCCTGCTTCCTTCCTGTGTTGCTCCTGCCAGGGATCCTCAGCTACTGGGCACAGCCCCCAGCCTTCCTGCACCCCACTTCAGCCCATCCACTGCCCTTTCCCTCTGTGCTAATGCCTTCCTCATCCTTGGACAGTCAGTTTTGTCCTCAGATGGGCTAAAGCTGTTCCTGCTCACTTTGGTCCCATGGCCACTGCTGCTGGGTGTAAACATGGGTGTAAATCCCTGTCCAAAGCCTACAGACTATGGATGTTCGTTACATGCATCTCAATCTCAGCCCTCATTCCTCTTTCCACAGCAGCAGGGATGGTAGATAGGGTCAGGATGGTGTGCAGCTCTAGCCCACACTGGTTGTTCCTGTAATATTGAGGTCAAGCTCTCTTTCTCCTCCTGGCAGCACAGGAGAACCAGACCCTTCAGGAACTGCCCGATTTAGCCGCTGCAGATGGAAATGCCACCTACTGCAACTGCAAAGAGCTGCTGCCTCTGCCAGAGCGCAGCTTTGCTTTGCAAATCCAGGGATTGCCAAGCTGCAAAGGCGAGTGAATGGAAGTAATAGTGTGGGGAAATTATTTAAAATCACCACAATCACCATCATCTGTAGGAAATGATTTTCTGCCCTTCCAGTACTCCCAAACAGCAGTGCTATTTTTGCTCATGTGAGAAAGAAGTTATGACATTTTTAACCTGAAAAGAGGAAGTCTAAGAGCATCAGTGACTTACAACTATGTGGAGGGACTTGATATATGGCACTCCATCTCAGAATCATTTTACCCCTTTTGAATTTGTAGTGATATATGTCTTTGATAGGGTATTTTATTTTTTAATTTGCATGCAAGTAGAACTAAAAAAGCATTATAGAAAATTATATTCAGGGACCATTCTAAAGGCTTAACACATTAAATCTTTCTTGAGAGTGTGTGTATATATTTCGAAATTTGTGTGTGCATATTTTCAACACATTTGCTTGTTTTCTGCCCTCCCAGTTCACTTCCATTTGTGCAGTTATGAAGCTTTTACTGTATTTAATCCCAGATAAGATTCAGAGGGCCACAACAAATTGGCAGTACAATCCTTATCATCAGTTTTCATAACTCGGGTTGCTCCAGGCTGGAAGGGAAGCTGTAAAGGGACCAGCCTGGGCTGGGCACTGGGGCTAAGACTGTGACCTCTGGGTGAGGGGCACATTCAGGGTGATGCCGGGGTGATGGCAGTGAGTGGGGCTGGCTGCTGCCCTCACAAGCTGGAGAGCCCTTGCAGCCCCACCACACTGAGTGTTTCAGCAGTCAGCGTTAGCGGGTGGAAATGACACATGTCTAGCAGAAAGGGAAAAAGGTGTTTGTCAAAGGAAGGCCAGCAGCTGGACAACTGCAGCTGGGCGGCTCTGCCTTTGTTTGAAACGTAACGCTGAGTTGACAGTGAGGCCTTTGGCTCAGCTCCTCTGAGCCTTTGTATGGACCTATGAATATACATTTTAATATTTTAGGGAGTGGTTACCCAGCATTTTTAGGAGGCATGACTCTTCAGGAATGGGACTGTGCGGCTTGCTGACGCTTTTCATCTGGAGTATGAAATGCTGTTTTGATGGCTGATGGAGTTTTTCCCCCTGCTGGGTCTCGAAGTTGGTGCAGAAGTGAATGGCACAGATTCTTTGGGGAACAGCCTAGGCTGTAAAGAACAACTAACTTAATAATCCCTCTTGAGAAAGTTGTTATTCCTTGATGTCAGATGGTAAGTCATTTAAATCGCTCCATCCTCATATATTTCTATAGCTATTTACCTCTATTTCCAAACTACATGCAGATTACATTGATGCTTTTTACAAAGCTATCTATGGTTCATTATAGTGGAATTTAATAGTTACTGGCCTTACATATTTGACTGAAAATAAATACTTTCCAACTGTTTTCACACTGAGAAATAGAAGCATTACTCTGTTATTGCTGTTTGTGAACAGTTCTGCTGCTTCCTGTCACAGAAAGTTAAGAAATTAAATAGACTATTAGGTAAGATTTTAGTGTTGGTTTAATTTATCCCTTTAAATAAAATATGTGGATGAATATGAAGATGAGGAATGTTTAAGTTGAAAGGAAAGAGGCCGATAAATATGAATGTGGAGTATCAGGATGTGGATAAAGATTAGTCATGAGGCTTTTTTCTCTTTTGCTTCAAATACTAATGAAAACTTGCTTCATGAATTTAGCTTGAATTCAGATTGTTTCTTACTTGCTATATCTCACCTGTTCACCTTGGCTTAGAGCCAACAGAAACCAAGTGTTGCTCCCATGTGCTCCCTCAGACTAGGTAAAATTTTCTGTTCAGGGCACAGAAAACATACTGGAGAACATAAAACTTCAGTAATACATCCGGTGACTGAAGCTGTTAGTATTTCCCAGGGATGGCACAAGAAATGAAATCTCAATTAAGAGTGACTTTTCCTTACAAACTAAAGCCTTTAAATCAGAGCATACCTCAGCCTTTTGTCTGCCAAATGGATGGGGGTTAATTCAGTTGAGAAAATGCAGTCAAGATGTGAAAAAAAGTGCCTGGGGGCATGCAAGGCCTGTTTCCAGTGATGCACGGATGTTAGCAACATGCTGAGCTTTAAGATCCCAGAGCACAATAAAACAGAATATTCTCTTCTCACTCTCTTGGAATTAAATTAGGTGTCAAACCAAAGGGCTTTAGAAAAATAGAATCGGAAAATGTTTGGGTTTCAGTTAAAACTTTTAAAGTGACTTTTAAATTTTCTGCCTGTGAACGCTTGCAAAAATACGGTTCTTTGTTGGCACTGAAATGAGGAGTTGTCACTTTTTTAGTGCCAGGGCCTTTTATATAATCAAGTTGTAACTTTAACTCAGAAGCTGTTCAATTATATGCTTAGTTTCACAAAAATATGCAGACTGTGCTTCAGCAGATGAATCCTAAACATTTTTAAAGTATCGCTTTATAATATATAGTATTTTACAGTAGATACACTTTATAATAGATGGCATAAAATCAAGTTTAAGATTCATAATTCTTAGAATTATATGTAGAACTGAACCGGGTTATTTTAGAAGTAACAATAGAGACTCCTGCTCCAACTAAATAAGCAGGTTTCCATAAGTGTAATCATCTCACATACTGTGCTACTTTCCTGGTACATAAGAATTTAAAATTAAAGGAAAAAAAAAAAAATCTGGACTGTTCAATTTCACTGTTCCTTCAATGGTGATAAATACAGAATGCCTCCCCATTGAGAAGCACTAAGAATCTATTTTCAGTATGCTTTCAGAAGGCTTATTAAGGAAAACAGTGTTGACAAAACCAGGACTTGAGTCATTCTCGTTGGTTAAGACTTGGCTATTTTGCAGCCCTTGATGTGTCAGTGGGAACTGCTGCACCCTAAAGGGGCTGAAGCTAAATATGTATTTCTCTGAAAAGAGAAAATAGGTGAAGTAAATAAAAAGGAAATACAGTGTAGTGGTGCTATGCATTTGGTTTAAATGAATTTGGGAGATAACCCTTGAACATTGTATGAAGGCGGAGAGATGGAGAATTGTGTATCTCGAAGTGCAGAGTGTCTATTTTAAGTTAAAATATATATATTTAATGGCCTTTATTCTCTCCATAAAATGTGAAGAACATCTATTTTTAATACTTTCAATTTTCATCCTCTTACAATCTATTGTAAATAGGCTGTATTCTTGATCACAGCTGCTCAAGGTTTGGTTAGGCTTCCAGTATAATGAGAATTCTTTAAATGTTCTCCCCAGTATGTTTGGTATCTTTTTAAGCCAGTTCTTTCAGTATTTGAAATATGCTGAAAATGTATTTTCATGCACTGTAAAATCAAGAGGGCTAAAAATCCTTGGGTTTTTTCTAATTTCCATTTACATTAAAAATAAAATTAAAAAAGGACGTGTCTGCATAACTTCATGTGTCTGTAGAGGGGCAAGGAAATGCCAGCCATCATAAATTCTTAGGTTGAAGATTTTCCAACTGGGCTAGCACTAAATCCGAGGCAGCTGGTTTCTTCTGCCGCACGTGTTTTGTGGACCTAATAAAACTAGGCCTCTAGGTTATTCTAGGTTATTTAAGGTGTTTTCCTCTGGGCTCTTCTTAATTGGTTCAGACCTTTTTTGAAGTGCAGCTGATGGAGGTTTTGCAATGCTGAGGAGAGCAAAAGTTTTATTTTACGTGCTGTTAGTAAATCTTTATGTAATGGTTGCTTTTCTGTGACAGCAAGAAATAAGTTGACTCACGTTCAGCCTTCAGATCCTTTTGCAAGAACTGCCTCAGGGCCAGCTGTCTCCATTCTCCTCATCCTCCTAACTTATTTCTTTCCAATTGAAGTATTTTGCAACAATATGTCCTTTTTGCATGCTGCCTCCTGTTTGTCTTAGCCCATTTCTCCATTTTCTGTATCCATCTGTGCATCTAATCACAGTCTCATATGCCTGCAGCTCCTTCTAGCTTTATGCAGTCTCGAAACTCAGCAATCAGGTTTCATCGTGTGCATTAGAGGCTAGCTGATGACATGGCTCTCTCTTGCTCATGGTTCTCAGGACTTTCTGTGGCCTCTGCAGACTCAGGCACTTCTTGCAGTTGGATGCTTAGCATCGTGATCTGGAGAGGATGATTATTGGCCCTCTAAGAGCCTCAAGAGTGGGCGTTTTGATCACACCTCTGAAAATGTGAACAGCCCCTAAAGTCTTATTAATGTCTCAAAATTCTCAAGAGAGCTTTCTGTTCTGTCTTTCCAAAGTCTGGGAGAAGCACAGGTTACCTTTGAAATAAAAATGCAGGCTTCTCCCTTGCTTATCACTCCCTAACAAGCTGTACCTTTCATTTGTGTGAGTTCTAAGCAAATTTCTGTTATGACGATTAAATCTCATACTTTATTATGCATTAAGTCTTCCAATTCCTCTTGTTTGATTCCTTATAGCTCTTTTATTAGCACACAGGCTTTTAATAGGTTCACCAGACTGAGCTGCTATTTCTTCCTGTCCCTCTAGTGACCTTAGAGTGAACCCCAGGATCTCTTTTCCCTCCTTTCCCTCTTTAGTTTTTGTGCTGGTTTTTTTCCCCCTCTTTTCCAGCACTTCTCTGGGGTTTGACTGTTGTCTACATTGTTTAGGTTAAGAGAAGAGAATTTAGTTCACTCTGTTGTTTTCTGTCTTTCTTCACTAGATGGATAACAGCAGAATAGCAGGGAATCTGTCCTGGAGCCATTATCCCATGATCAAAGACGTCAAACCACTCTTGGCAGTATCCTCTGCACAGCCTTTACATCCAGCCCCAGTGTGTATGTGTGCACGTGCACATACACATCCAGGCCTGCCCCTCTCCTCTGTCTGGTCCTTACTAGTTTGGAGGGGTATAAGGGGATGCTTAGGAAGACCCTGTGCCCCTTAGCCCAGTTGTCCAAATTTCTCCTGCTTTTCATAAGAATCCGTTTGTTATTGTGAGTTTCCTGCTCTGTTTTGGGTTGGATTTTTTTTCTGTAAGAGAAGCTTTTTGCCGCTCCTGAAAGAGCTATGGATGGAGGGAGGTCACTAAGGTGCCTGAGCACCTGGAGAGGAGCAGGAGCACTTCAAGGGAAAAGATTAGATGTTCAAGACCGTAACAAAGGGAAACAAACTTCTGCACTGTCTTTTACAAAACTTGGGAGAAAAATCCTGCATGCCTAAGGGCTTAGATGTCTTAAAGAGAGTTTGGCCACTTTCTCCTCTTGATTGCTTCTTACGCCTTACTTTAAAACCTGGGCAGTTTAGTGCAATGTGTGTGTATTTCAGGCCCTCTGCGCTACTTAGTCACCTAACTACTAGCACTTTGCCATGTTGAACTGACTACTTAGCTGCCCCAGAGTAACTAATTATCCCACAAACTTTTTGCTTGCAACAGTTCCTATACATTAGCTGTGGCTTCCATGGCATACTGTGCAGGTTTAACCATTGATCTGGTACCACAACTTACCTAGTTAAGTTTCAGACTCTGGTTGAAATTCAGCAAAAGTGATTTGCAACCTTTCTGTGTTCATAAAGTTGTCTAGACACAGATGCAAATTGGTGTGGTGAATCTAAGGCTATTAAGAAATAAGAATTTTTCCTAATTACTTCTTAAGAATGTCATTAAGCTACTTGGTAAGGCTCAGAAGTCCATGAACCACAAGCTGAAAACCACAGCTTAAGAAACAGTATGGTAGGAATTAATAGTGGATTCACAGTGTTTGATACCTGCATTTCTGATAGTAAATAAGAGGAAGGCATCTGCTATCTATTTAAGCAGTGAAGATTAGCAGTAGAAGTTTCAAAACCAGTTTGCTTACTTCACTGATACTGCTATGGAAAGGGTTTCAGGAGCTAGGTTATTCTAAATGTCCCATTTCTCGTTCTCCCCTTTCACCATATTTCAGTATGGGGAGGTAATATGAAATCCTGAAATACGCAAGAGCCTGGAATGAAGAGAGAGAAAGCTATCGCTGTGATTATTATAAAATGAGATTAGTGCATTTGTAATTGAATACTCCATGGTTCTTCATCTTTAGTACTGTGCCAGAAAACGATGATGACAGGTCACTATGATATGGTGTGTCCTGTACTTCTGTAATTATCATTAATATAATTTTACATGGAAAATACAATTGAAATATGCCTGCATGTCACTGTGCTACCTTCCAGAAAGATTGCAGTTCTGATACAGTTCTCCAGATGGTTGAAATGCTTTTAGTTCTAAGATACCAAATTACCTTGCAAACAGAATTTACTTTAAAACTATTTGATATTTCAGTTCACTTCCTTGTGAAACTGCTTTTTGCATACACTTTGTAGCACAGAAGTATTACTTTCCAGCAAACACTCCCACGTCTTCGCAGGGTTTGGGACTTCATTACAAAGCATTTCCCCTTCCCAGTTACAAGAGTGTCTGCTTACAGCTGTGTATTTTCTGTGGTTGTTGCTGTAATGTTTTTAACAGGTTTATTTCTGTTATACTTCATTGTGTAAAAGGTGTCCAGCAAACCAGATCATTTCCTAAGATATCTTTGCTTTCTTAGAGTCATGGAGCATGTGATGTGCATCCTGGACTGGTGCATGATTATTTACATCATGAGGAGCATGGCGTGGTCCAGTTAGCAGCGCCCTGGACCACAACTCAGGAAGACCCTGATTTCCTTTTTGGCTCTGTAACTTATTTGCTGTGTTTCCCAGTACAAATAACTTCATCTATGTGCATCTCCACCTTCTATTTCAGACTAACATGTAGAGTGAAAATGCCCTTTAAGCTATATGCAGTGTTTTGTACAGTGGGAATCTTGTTCTTTAGGTGAGGTGTCCAGATACTTCTGTCGTAAAAACTGAATACATGCTAAATGCTAAATATTTGAAGAAATAACAACATGTTCAGAAACTGAAAGCATAAAAGGTGTATTTGCACAAACACCTGTCAGGAAAATTTTCATCACGGTCCCACTGTTATTTATTTCTAGACTTTCCAGAACCTTATGTGTAGACAAAAATTCCCATTTTTACTTCACATGTTCCTCTGACTTTGGTAACTCTAGTAACATGGTCACTCATTATTACCACAAGAATTATAACATCTTGAATTGTGGATGGCTGGCATGATGGCAGTCCAGGAAGTAAGAGCAAGTTGCATAGAAAAGCAGGAGCTCCCTTTTAGAGTTGCCAAGGTAATCGTCAGCTACCATGAAGTTCAAGCACTGATGATTTTAGATTGAGGTTTGGTTTGGTTTTTTTTAGCTCAGAAGATAGTCATACCAAGGAGAAAACTAGCTCTTTTTGGAAGCTGTGGTTATTGCTTTATATCCATGTTAACATTAATTTTCTGTGCTTGTTGCAAATTGCACTAGTTTTCAGACATAAGCAAAAGTAGCTAATGCAGAGAGACTGCAGGAAGGGAGCACTGGGATTTCAGGGGACACGTTGTCTCTATTCAGTGCAACAGCAAGAAAAGACTGTGTCTCCCCAGTCCCACCTGGATTATGGAGAAAGGAAACTTCTTGCTGCTTTTTTTTCCAGAAACTGTTTTTGTTCTAGGGGAAGTGAGTGGGAGATGTACAATTGGCATTGTACCTTTTGCAATATGCAAATCTAGAATTTACTAGGAATGGCTGGGAAATGAGATACTTAAAGTTGCCAACTTCATTCCTCTTTCAGCATTTGTATTTGAGAGGAGGAAGTGTTTTCCTACAAGTGGAGGCTATAGCTACAGTTACGACACCTTCAAAGTTAGAACAAAACTCACTCTGACTCTGGTGATAAGACATTTAGTGTGGAAAGGGTATGTGTATGTTTCTCTTTTTTCACCCTCTGATATAAAATACCACTGCAAAAAATATTCCAAACTTTTCCAAAGAACTTTAGCTGCAGAAGGCACTAGTACAAAGAGGCCTTTGTTTCACAGGAGTATCCAAACCTGTGGTAAATTTTTGCTTGTGGGGTTCTTTTTCCCCTTAGACAGGTGCCATGAAGCTCTGACATTTGTAGAGCAGATGGGATGCCATGTCACTGTTGTATCTAATTGACACAACCTTACTAACTCTCTCCAAGCCTTACTAACTTTCTCCATGCATCCTGCGTCAGAAAGTGTGGGCTGTAGAGTCTGACAGAGCTCTTTTTCCTAATCAGCAACTTGCTTAACTCACTTACTACGGGGTGAGGAGTGAGAGAGATAACTTGTTAACTGGCCTGTGAAGCCTCATGTGGAATTCATAACCCAGGGAAATGATTTCTTGCTGCTGAACTTGCCGTTTTGGCTGGTTGCTCACTTGCTGTTAGCTTGGCTACCGTACATTGTATTAGGTGTATCTGCAGCCACAGATGTTATTGTGTGCATCTATTTTAATGTAAATAGCAGTGTTGTCTGTCTATGCAATCACAGATTGACATGTAATTGAATAGGTGTAGAATACATGAGGATGTGTGTGTAATGCTGTCTCTGGGGATGTGTGAATACACACATCTCTCCATGCTTCCTCCCCCTCTCAGGCTTCCAAAGGAGGGATCTTGTGAATGCCTGTTTTGGGGATTCCAGACACAGTGAGGGCCTGATTTCCAAAAGGCCGATGCCTGTGAAGGTCTCAGAGAAGAAAGTAGCTGTCCCGATCATTTCTGCTAATCTTGGCATGCTACCATTATATTCCATTCTTGTACATGTATATGTCTTGTATGAAAAGCACAGAATAACTGTTTCGAGTGTAACTTCTGCCAAAGGTACACTCCTTGGCAGGTCTGGTTTACACAAGAAAGCCCCATTTGCAGCGCGCTTCCAGCATTTAAATCCCGATAGACACATATGCTTCCCCAGAAATTGCTTCTTTGAAGAAAGCAGGCAACGATTTCACTTCTGGAAGGGTAGCTAGACTATATTTTATGGTGATTGTCATTGGTTATGACCAAGAGGGGTAGGAATACCCAAACAAATATTTAATGTGTTTCAGTTGGAATATAAATGAACTAACAAACCTACTGCCCTTGAGCAGCTGTAATTTTTAAGATTATTCTTATGAAGCATGTTGAGTTTGAGATTCTTGGCTTCCTTGTACAGCAGGCTGTCCCTCTGGCAACTGTCATCCTCACTCGTATCAGTTACATGCTGCCACAGCCACTCAAATGTCTTGTGCAAATGTTAATATTAAAAGCAAGCCAGGTGGTAGCAAACTCTGGTATAGATCTCCAGGTCACTATCAAAATCACAGGATTTACAAATAATCCATATAAAAATTTCCAGTTCTCCAGGTGTCAATGGCTGTTTCTGTGGCACTGGCATACAAAGCATTTCCATGCTCTTTGTGGCATCTTTAATACCTGTAAGCTCTGATTATAGCTTGCAGCATTGTATATTGGCTTTTTGGCATGAATGCAGTCAGATATCCTTTTGAATAAATGATGGCTACTGTACATAAGGCTGTCACAGTCTGGGTTAAAGAATTAAAACACAAAAAAGTATTAAAAAAAAAAAAAACCAAAAACCAAAACTAAAATAAAACCTGGAAAGACTCTTAAGAGGTTATTTAGCCAACCCCAAGCCCCAGAGCTGAATCAGTTGTACCAAAATAATGGGATGTTGAGAGACTCTCAAGAACAGGTTAGACAGTGATGAAGGCACCACACTGACCCCAGGCAATCAATTCCACCACTTTACGAACCTTGCAGTTAGCAAGCTTTTTCTAATGTTTAAGCCAACATCACCCCTTCTGCAATTAAACCTGTTCATTCTTGCCCTATCCCCAGTAAATAGAGAAGTTTTTTCACAGTGAAGCAAAGATTTTACATATTTGAAAATTATTATCCTATTCACTGGCAATCTTTTGTTTTGGATAAAGTATCCTTGTCCTTTCAGTCTCTGCTCATAAACATCTAATTCATGTCATGTCTTCTTTATTTTCTCCCATTAGTCCGTGGCTGTCTTGAAGTCTAGAGCATGCTGGGTCAGGACACAACCCAGTACTCCAGCTGGGGGTTTGCACTTGAGGAGCAGTATACATATTGCTACACATCTTGCATGTGGTTGTGTACTGGCTGTACTGGGTGTGTCCTACTATGAAACTTGCTGCTCTGCAACAAGATGACTTACTTGATTCATGTTCCATAGTTATTTTCAGGCTGTCTGAGCTTTCTGTCATCTGTAAATGTAGTGAGCTTATTCTCTATTCTACCAACCAAGCTGTTAATTAAAATATTGAAGAACACAGTCCTGCAAAACTCCACTCAATATATTCTTCCACTTTGGCCACTAACCACTGAAAACTAATCTCTGAAAGTGTTCTTTTCAACCAGTTGAGCACCACTTATAATGGTATCAGCTGACTGTGTTGAATACGGTAGAAACCTTATTAAATTCAATATGTATTCCATCTGCTACTACTTCTTATCCAGCACCAATTATCCTCCAAGGAAGGAAATTAGATTGATTTGACACAATTAATTCTTGACAAATCCATTTGGCTATTTTAAACTCCTATGGGATAATAGGGTGGAAAAAGAAATATTATATAACTTGTCTGTGTATCTTTCCAGCCCTGTGCTTGCCCTCCCTCAACCTCTTGAATTCTACTCTTCATGAGTTCTCATTTGTAATTATCAGGGTGCAGAAGTGAGAACAAGAGGTGAAGGGAACAGTCATGATTACAGCCAAGATCTTTGTATCTTTCGACCAAGCCTGAGCATTATGGAATGAACATGAACAGGTTAAACTTACATGAAACCAGGCACACTAAGTAGCCTCTAATACTGTTTAGCCCTTTGACACTGACATGAATCATCTGTCACCCAAGGAGCCTGTTACAGTCATTTCTCATGTATCCATACAAAAACAATTCAGCTATTTAACTTCTGTTACCTGTATCTGTACACACACTTCCTTGGGAAATAGTAAGTGCTAAAATATTTTTAAACTGTACCTCCCTTGCCAAAGTCTTTGGATGCATTTAAACTTGTTGGAGGTCAGGATAATATTGCTCATGTTTTAGGGTGCTGTGAATAACTAGATCCTATGAATTTCTTTCTGGTTTCAGACAAACTTGAACACTAGCTGGGAAAGTACAGGCAACAGAAGCATAACTTTAAATCATGTTTGATACAGTGAAAGCTGCTTTAAGTAACTACCCAAGAGAATAATTGTATTTCATTTCTAACATAAGATATCCATGCCTGGAAATGTTACCTGGAAAATACTAGGAGATAAAAAGGTATTACAACATTTGTTGAAAGCTTTTAGGAGGCAAGGAATTTCTTTTTGACAAGTCAAAATACTGTCTTTTCTTAGCTGTCTGCTCATGCAGTTTGCATATACAAATAAAATAAATATTAAACAACAAGAAATACAATAATGATTTTTATCTCCAGGAGTTTTAAATTTATCTATTAAAAAGGAATTAAAGTTGGTGAGTGATGCAAATAGTCTAGATGAGGCCAAATACCTTGCTGGCACCTTACCATATGCTAGTGTATTCCCTAAATGCCACATGTGTAATCAAGGGGATTAAGGGCAAAATAGGCTTTTCAGACTTCTTAGGTAATTGCTCAGGTAGCGTACTCCTTAGAATTACCCATGAAAAACATCCAAAATACTTCCATGTAGCTGCAAGCCATGTGAAATTAATGGCTTGTACCTAGCCCAGAGCCTTGTGGGCTCACCACCCGCCCCTGCTGCCTACACAGTGGTAGATGGCAGATAGTCTAAAGTGACTTCAGAAGGTCACCTGGTTTGCCCCAGGATACAGAGTTACCGTTGCTGTATCTCATATTCCCCTCACCCCATAGCAAATTTCTTTCATTCCTTTTAGTCCACTTTCACATCTTTTGTCCTCAGTGACAAGTAGCCATGACTTCTGAAATGACCAGAGGTTCTTTTGCATACACAAATTATGTCATCGGTTTAGGAGCCAATATTTCAGGGCTCAAAACCACATTCATTTATCTCATTGCCCGAGTTACACCCTCTTGAGTTTTCTTCAGCAATCTGACTTTCCCCTTGGTGTTTACACACCCTTCATGCTGTCAGATAATCACTGCATCCTTTCCAGTCCCTTTAACCTTCATCCAGCCATGCAACAGTTGTTTGTTTAAATGTATTCACATAAATCACCTCTTCCCACAGAAGTAAAAAGGAATATGTGATGCACTGCTGGGATCAAGCGTATTAGCAACTTTCAAAACCCAAATCACTTTTTTGTGATTAGGCATATGTTGCTAGAGGATACGCATTATACCGAAGTAGTGTATTTGGCCATCTTCAGACAGAATTGCCTAATTATTAAATCCTTGCAAATGAAGATTCAATTTTTCTGAGAACCAGAGATACCAGCTTACTCTGCATATACTTCAACAAAATAACTTCTTTGTAAAAATTCATCAACATAGAGCCAATGCAGTTAGCTCATTGCCCTTGAGGGCTGTTGTATCATCATTGATGCAGTTGGTTGAGCTGTGGAGGGTAAATTCCTCCCACCCACACCACCAGAGTCACAATAATCCTTCTGTTCACAAATTCCCAATATATTTATTAAGATAATAGCTTGGAGGTATATTTTCAGCAATGCTTAAGCCTGTTTTCATTTGTCTCTCTTACTTGCCTTTTTTTTTTCTTTTAAATTACATTTGGGGAGTGGGTTAGCCAGTGCTTAAAAGCTGGAGTTTCAGATAGAGAGCTTCTCCTCACTTTAATTAGCTTGACAGGCACCTCTGCTTTCCAGCTGACTTGCCCTAACTGGAAGCAGCACCTCCCTGGAATTACCCCCTCTCCTTGCTGTGTTACACAAGTAATAAGTGTCTCATGCCCCTTCAGTGAATTCATGGATGTGAAATGCACAGTTCCAGGACTACAGGTGTGCCTGGCTGCCAAGAGATGTTTCTCTCCTTTCTCTATTACTTAATGAAGTTTTATGAAGTGAAACATGTAATTAACAATATAGGGAAAATAAAATGCTCCAATCAGGTATGATTCTCAACTTCCTTGTTAGCTCTTCTTAGTGAATGCAGAGCAGGTTTTAATATATTTTTCTATGGCAATTTGCAACTCTGATTTGAGAGCACGCATCTTGAATGATTGTACAGCTTGCAAGGTAGTGAAGAGTAAGGCTCCTCCAAGAAAGCATGGGCTCTGTGAAACAAGCTCATGCCTGTGGTTACAGCCACAGCTGAAATGAATGCTTATCATCTTGACTACATTGTCACAGTCTTGCAAATGCTCCTGATTTCATCAGTAGCTTGATGATTTATTTAACATCCTATTGGCTAAAAAATATCAATTTGTTGTTGGATTTTATAATAATGGAAATGCAAACTGTGGCTTTTATTTTCCAATAAAAGTATGAGAATGTGACCTAAGTGCACTCTGATGACTCAGGCAATTGAAGCTGAAGCACTCCAGAACTCTTACTCTAAAAAAAATCCATTATATTTAAATGGCAGCATACTTTCCAGGTGCATGACCTCTGTGAGTTTTGAACACTTATCATTACAGCAGAAATTGCAACACCACATGTAACACAACTGCTTGCCTACTGCTCACTAGGCAACTGCTGTTGTTTTTTCCATAAATTATCTGCTAATGTACATGTCTGGGCTTGCTGGGTGTGCACAGGTCAACTAACCCAGGAGTGCAACTCAGCATCAGGGAAGACACCTGTGTTTTGGTCTGATCTGGTGCTCTGGGGAATGGGTGGGAAGCCTTTAAAAAGAAAGTCAGGGAAGCTGTTTGGAAAGTGAGAGAAGATTAGGTAGTTTACATCCATCAGAGCTGGCTGATGAGAGCTCTTTTCATGGATGAAGGCAAGAGGTGAAGCTCTGGCTATGGAGGAGGAGTTACTCCAACAGAAATTGATCTGAAAGAAGAGGTTGAATCCAGGACATTGTTCTCAAGTGACTGCAGTAGGGAGAATTTACCCTAGGCTGACGTGATTTGCAAACAAGCATCAAATAATCACATCTGGTCTATTATCTTCACCCGTGGCTAGCTGAGATCATCAGGCAGGTTTCTTTCTTTGGTTGGCTTCTGCATTAAGTAGGACCAACTACTCCTTCAGTAATAATATATCTATGTAGCTTCTGTGTCTGAGCTCAGTACTGAATCCCTGTGGGACTGAAAGTCAGGCTTTGGTCGCATGTGTATGCTGCTGCTTCAGAAGGATGGCATATTAAAGAAACAGTTGAGGAAATAATTTGTGTTCTGTTATGTTTGGGACAATATTTAATTGGCAAGCTGGGGAGTGGGTGTTAGGTGGGATGTGGAGGGGCTGACTTTTGGGTGGAAGTCATCTGTTCTGGAAGAAAAGGTAAGCAATTCTTCCTCTTCTGTTTCCCTCCAAGTCTCTACCAGTGGCATGTTTGTGTCCCATGCACTTGTCTGCAATACTTTGCCAAGGGTGGCTCTCTAAGTTTTTATCTCTTCATTGATAGGCAGATATTCTTTTTCTTGAGGTCTACATTTGCATTTTACAATTGGTTGTTTTTGCAAAGATAAAATTGATGAAAGCTCTTGGGTTTCTTTTTCTAGAGAGTACAACATTTAGGAAAGATATTTCCCTTTCAAAAGCAGATGCAATAAACATTTTCTCTGAAGTGTATCCATTCTTATTTTAAATATTTGAGTTGGTCAGGAAGTGAGTAGTAATAAAACAGTCATGGTGTGAGCTTGGCATTCTCTCTTGGTGCTCCTCACACCTTCCTACAGCCAACTTGGCGTGGTATTTACATCAGCACTGAGCATCTCTGAAATACATGGCTATCCCATGCTACCAAAGTGTACCTTATTCTCAGCTGGTTTTATGATGTGATTTGGGATGAGATCATCAGACTCCTTTTCGTTAGTAATTTAACAAGAGTTTCAACAAAGAAATCAAAGGACGCTGTGTTTGGAAGAAGGAGAGGCTGAAATCCTATTCCCAGTTCCAAGGCTTGCTTTTTCACCTTTAGAACTTCCCCAGTTCTAAAATTATTTGGGATAAGAGCAGCCAAAGGACACTAAGCTAAATTGTTCTGTCTCTATGGATTTTCTAAGTCTTTTACAAGAAAGATTTGCATGTATCCTTTCTAGCAGACGCATACAGAAAGAATATAAGAAGTTGAGCAATCCCCTGGGATGACAGTGTAGAGATTACCCCCAGACATCCCAAAGGATGCTGAACTCCTGTCTGAAAATTTAATTCAAGTTTATGAAACATTTTGTAAAAAGTGCTGGAGAAAACTAACAGAAAATTAATGCTAACTATTTAAATGTTGACAGGAAATAAATCATAAAAGCTGGGTTTGCTGTGCAGCTAAAGAGGGGATAAATGGAGAAGGCAGAAGTAAGTAATATGAAGAAGCAAGAGTCTTAGTACATTCTAGAAATTGTCCAGGCAGTGCCTGACAATTGCATGAGGCAGATGAAGTCCTGATCTGTGGGCAGTTTTGGAGCAGTGTGCTGTGCACATAAGCAGGTGTCCCTGGGGATGTGTGCTTCTCACTGATCGCAGTCTGCCTCCTGGAGCCTCTCCGATGACTGAGCTGGTGCTGCTGCCTCCCAGTTAAGAAACACAGTGCTGTGCTCCACAATGGGGAGGAGAACTGGGCAGGATGTAAAGAGGCCTTTGTGGAGCTCATCTGTGGGCAGGAAGGGAGGATATGAACCTTTCCTTTCTCCTTATGTGTCAAAAAGTATCTTTCCAGAAGGGCTGTGATAATTGCTGTGTTGACTTCTTTTCCTTCATTCAAAGTCACGGCCACTGTGTTTTAACTGTAGCCTGCCAAGCTTAGCAGTACTTGTGCACCTACCAAGTGTGGTGCTAGCCTGAAATGTTAAGACTACTGGAATGATTTTGTTGGGAATATGTGTCTCCCTCCTTACTTTTTAATCTAGTGAGGCACTGATACTGGGTGTAATGTGGAGAATTTAGACTCTTTTTAGAATAAAACAAGCGTGACCAGCAGGTCGAGGGAGGTGATACTGCCCCTCTACTCTGCTCTCGTGAGAACTCACTTGGAGTATTGTGTGCAGTTCTGGTGTCCTCAACATAAAAAGGACATGGAACTGTTGGAACAAGT